>JANHGC010283451.1:0-14831 GCA_027560395.1 Boaedon fuliginosus | reverse complement strand
ATTTTATGTTGTACGCCGCCTCGAGTTCCCCGTCGGGGAAGAGAGGCGGGATATAAATCAAATAAATAAATAAATAAATAAATAACAAATGTTGGGAACAAGACTTCAACAATGCACTGGGATTTTTATCCATTTTGCAGCAAGAAAAAAGTACTGAATGATGCTGGTCTCAACCTGAGTTCCTAACAGTCATCCCAAGGGGTTGAATGCAGCAGTTCACCCGAGTACTAATGGGGCAGCAGAGAGAGCCAACAACATAGTGGAACGATACCTTAGGTGCTATGTCACCTAAGGGGTTGGCCACAGACTATAAGAGGCTAGGGGGCTTTCCTATATGGGGTTTTGTGGTCGCATAGACCAGGCAGCTTTTGATGTAATCTTCTATGTTTTGTGGCATCCTGGGCCACCAGAACGGTCTTTTGGCCAAATATACTATTAGTTGGGCAGGGGTCATTCACCTCACCCTCTGTGGAAATAAAAAAAATAATAGAAAGTTGTGTCTTAACTTTATGTATAGCATTAGATACCATATTACCTTGAGAATTCTCTTTCTAGCAGACTGTTGTCCCGAAAGTAGGTCTGAGCCTGGTGCCGTGGCCAATGAGGGACACCAGACACAAGGTGCAGGTTTTGATTGCTTTTTGTTGGAGTACCCCAAGGAAAAGGGCTCCTGGGCAAAATGCCAAGAGCCAAAAACAAAGGATAAAGAAAGCTTTATACATTTTCACTAAAGGAGAAGGCAGGACAAGGCATGATAATAAGAAATATCATCTAATAAGCATTTTAGTAATAATGCTACAGTTCGTTCTATTGGTCTCTAGCTGTCCCTGTTCCTAAGCCTTGGCTAATGAATGCTCCAAGAATTATCTACTGCACATTCTATTTGCTCCAGGCAGTCTCTATTCTTAAGTTCTAGCTGAGATCTGCAAGATGCCTAACTCTTTGTTACTTTTGTCAGCTTTCTAACTACCCAGCTTGTACAGTTACAAGCTGTACACATGCATATTTCTTGTGAATAAGCATTCTTTGTTCTTGGCAGACAGGCTCCACAATTACAAGCTTCCTGATTTACTTTCAAGTGTGTGCCATCACCTTGCTTTATTTTAGGAGACAGATCATCAAGACCATACTGACTTTATAAACTTTCTTTTATAGTTTTCCTTTTTATCATTATATCTCTAGAAATAATCAAACCACTGAAAAAACAAAAATACACAAGAAAAACTGGAAAAAATAGGTGATAGTATGATAGAAAATCCTTTTGTGCACACTACACATGGATTCTGCTTTTTAAATTGTGGTGGCCTTTCTGGCAAAGATGTGTATTTGATTTGCATCCAGATTTCAGTCCCGAGTAGATTTCTGCCATCTTCAAATACAGTAGTTTCTTTTCTTTATGTGCAACTTACAGTAAGTAGTTGTCCCCAGCCCAGTCACTTCATCACTTATGCTGCTTCAAACTGCTGGTTAACTTGAAGGGAAAATGCAACCTTGAATATATGTTTTAAATACTGCTGCTGACGTTGAAGAAAATGTATACTTTCTTCACAGTACCTGCATAATAACTTGCTGTTAGTATGAAGATATTCCTAATTAGAATAAGCCTAAAAATTTCTCATACAGGTGATATCTATGGAGATTCTCAGTCATCCAGGTCATGGTTGTCTCAAAGGTGCTTTTTCAAGAGGCAACCGGGCTTTCTGGTTTTTCTTTGAAGACATTTTGCTTCTCATCCAAGAAGTGAAACATCTTCAAAGAAAAATCAGTCCAGTTGCCTCTTGAAAAAGCACCTTTGGGACATAGAGGTAATACTGTTCTCCAAACCAAAAGGCATCCTGCATTCAGGTGAACACAGATCCTGTCCAGCTCAGGAAAAAAAAGAGCTCCAAATTTAAGGATACTTAGCATTTCCTCAAACATTTGTTTGTGCACAGCTGTGGAGAATTTGCATTCGCATCACCTGTAACACCTTGTGAAATACAGATATTGGTCCCATTTTATAGATAAGAAATTGAAACTGGGAGAGAGACCATCATGTGTGAAATTCAAATCAGTTCTTCTTCCATGAGGATATAGTATTTATTTGAATATTTCCACTGAAGACATAGTATTTCAAATAATCATATTTACCCCCACACACATAGATTCCTTCTCAACATTTTATGGATGTTTCATCTGATTCTGTGCAGATAACTTATTTCTATATAACACTGCTTAGAAACTGTGCTTAGAAACTATTTGATTTGCAGGCACAGGCCATCTTAGCTGCAAAAGCTCAGGAGATTGATTGTCTCCAGAAAGCAAATGCTACAGGAGGAGGAGGAGGAGGCTGACCCACAACAGCAGACCTCTCTTTTCCAGAAAAGCAAATGCCAGGACAATCTGGCATAAAGGGCTTTGAGAAGCTGAAGAAAAGACCCTTTTCCGCAAGGGTCATTGGTTAGCATTGGGAAATGGGCAGCCAGAGAGAATGCCTCTCTCGGGTACTTGCCCTGCCCAGATCGAGGAGAGCGGCCTCGGAAGCCTCCTTGGAAAAGAAAAGTTACCTCATAACAGATTGGAAATCCACGCAGACCACAAATGTTATTAGAAAACGCTTAGCCAGAGCGCTTCTTAGTACCTGCTTTCAAAGGGGGACCGTGGCTGCTTTTCCACTGCTGGGTGTCATGCGCTGGATCCGGTGAGGCATGGCCCCTTTAAGATTGATACCAGGAAGACACCGGCTGCAGATAAAAGCCCTCACCAGGGATCGCCCCCTGACACTTTTCTCAGTTAACTCAGTTCCTATACCTTGTGGATGATTAAACGAAGATTCTCCAGAGCAACTGCCTCATGTGTGTTTCTTTCGTCTTCTCACAGCACGGATAGGCTGATACTGGGCTTTCCTCCTGCGTTACTGCTATGGACACTGACCCTGCTGCCTTGCCACACAAAGGGAAGGAACTTTTGGGCAGCCATATACCATGCTCCTTTCCTTCGGTAACTGGCTAACAGCCAGCTGGGGTTTCATCGGTTCCTCGGAAAAAAAGATTCGCTGATTGTAGTATACATTTCTCTGCACATAATGCATTTATGAGGAATTGCGTCCTCTGAAGCCCTATCCTTGGCTTGGCAGCGCCTTTCTGGAATTCCTCCACTTTGCTGAGAGAGGAACAAGCGTGGAATTTGACTGCCTGAGCCAAAGTTTTCCATGGGAACTTGACACAGGTCATTTTCTCAGGGGGTGGGGAACCCTCATGAGCGGAGAGGTGGGGCCAGGCAAGAGAGGCCAGGAGGCAGGGCTGGGCCGAGACAATTCAGCCAGTTTGCTGAACTGCCCATAAAATTAACAAGTGGTTCTAGTGAACCAGTGCGAACTGGCTGAATCCCACCACTGGATTCAGGCATATTGCTATACGAGAGCAATAATTCGTAACAAAGCTGTAATTCTCAATATGCGATCCCTGAAATTTGGCACTTCTGCTCTCCTATTTTTGAGTCAGTCGACTTGGTACCTGCAGAATTGTGTCCTAACCAGAGTGATCTGAGGTCTTTGGTGACATCTGGCTGTTTAGAATCAAAAAGGTCAGCTACTTAATTGCAAGATACCATAGGCAGGGATTTGTGGCCTTTGTACAGTATGATGAGATTTGGTGGTATCACATAACATCTTTCTTTAGCACAACAAAAGGTCAAATGGATGAGAGAGGAGCTAGAAAGAGAATTCTCAAGGCAATATGGTATCTAAACTAAATATATAAAAAATAGAAGTGTGGGTGGCTGTGTTTGTTTGTTTGTCCACAATATGCTCTTTCATGCCAGCACCAATCTGGCCCAAATTTGACATGCGGATACCTTACCCTCTGGCAACAAACACCATCACAGTCAGAAATGGGGTTTTGGGTTCTTTCCCCCCAAATTTAGGGGCCAAAGTGGGCAACACCCCCAACTGACATTTCACTGCCAAGCTCTGAGGCCTCCAGCCAACTGAATCTGTCCAGCCAATGGAGGGAACGCATGCAAATCAGGCAAAGAATCCTGAGGGCAATGTCTCTCCACAGCCAATGGTGAGGGAGATGAGGAAGGAGGAAGGGAGGGAGGAATAGAAGTGTGGGAGCAGTGTTTTTTTTCTGGCGGAACGCACCGGAACGGAGTTCCGGCACCTTTTTTTCCTTAGACTTCTTTTATATATTAGTATATCTATGGTGCGCATGCGCAATATGACGGGAGTTCCGGTACCTTTTTTTTTTTAGTTCCGGTACCTTTTTTTTTAGAAAAAAAGCACTGGTCAGATCTAAGCACCCTGCAGGTTAGATGGGCCTTCAGGCCTTACGTTTGACACCCCTGCACTATGACAACACACCAAAGCAAGTCAAAGTTTATTATAAGACCACTGCAGCTCTAAGACTACTACTGTAGCATAAATCACAATAAGATTAAATCTTTTGAATTCAGTACTGGGTTTACATACTGAGTACGTAAACCCAATACTGAGTATGGTGGCTCAGTTAAAAAGAATTATTAATTGCACACATCTCTTTTATATCAGGTTTTGTTGGAGCAAGTGGTAAAGATGGATCAAAAGGGGACCTTGGTCCTGCTGGACTAAAAGGAGAACCAGGAATGAAAGGAGAAATGGGGGAGATGGGATCTCGCGGTAAGATGAACTATTATTATTTTGAAGTGAGAAATATTTTCTTTCTACCTATTCTTAGTAGAATGCAATTCTGCTGACGCTGACAAGAGAAAGAGGCGAATGATAAACTAGCCTGATTCTGTGGGGTTCTTGGTGTTCTAGAACTTGGAGCAATGGTGGCTCAGTGGTTAAAATGCAGTACTGCAGGCTACTTCTGCTGACTGCCAACTGCCAGCAGTTGGACAGTTCAAATCTCATCAGCTCAAGGTTGACTCAAGCCTTCCATCCTCCCGAGGTCAGTAAAATGAGGACTCAGATTGTTGGAGGCAATAGGCTGACACTGTAAAACCACTTAGAGTGGTCTACAGCACTATGAAGTGGTATATAAGTCTAAGTGCTGTTGCTATTGCTATTGGTTGTTTGCCCGCAGGTGTTTCATTACCCATCTGCTTGCCACTGATGATGTTACTTAGTTGAGATATGAAATGTCTGCAAGAAAACAATCAAAATCAGAGAGCACCAATGACCCCACACTTCAACCCTGAGTTGACCCCTTGACCGGGGAAATGAGGCGGGGTATAAATTTAATAAATAAAAAATAAATAAAATAAATATATATTCTTGTCTGTTGTCCTGATTCTCTGGGCTGTATCAGATAGTTTGCAGGGTTGGGACTGTGTAAATTACAGTCTGAGGTTGAAACAGAATGAATCCATCAATGTAGCATGGCTTCCCACCAGAAATGTTATGATATTGCTTTTGTTACTTGAGTTTGCCCTTAGGAAATAAATTGTCAAGCTTAAGGCTACCAAATTTGGTTTGTAGATCTAGGCTATCACTAGATGGCAGAGTTTCTTGTATTTCTTTGCTGCCATCTATCATTTCTTTGCAACTGAAATCAGTAAGGCCTAATTTCTTTTTTGTTCATTTTTAAATAAAAGTAGCTTATTTATTTTTCTTATTGCAATATGGGTAGCTATTACATTAACATAATTCCACTATACAATATAGAAAGAAAAATCTACCATGTAAATTAAATCGGGTACTATACATGTGAAAAGTTATCATATAGAAGAAGTACTCTGATTCTAATTATTTTTATTAAGGTAAATCATAAAATCCAACAATGTGATGAAAGTATGGTTCCTGCTTCTGACTTTTACGAAATGTCATGATTATTAGAAAAAAACATAGACAAATTAAGTTTGCCTATGATTTTTTTCTAATAGTTTTTCCATACTACATTAAAACCTCCCCCCAGCACATTTTATGTATTTTATGTAATTTACTTAGTCTCTCCACTTGACAAGCACTTCATTCCCTGTTCCACACTGTGTTCAATCATTTATCCAAATCCAACCAAGCTAAACCCAAAACTCAACTCCCCCTGCTGATAGATGTGACTTTTTAAGAAAATAAAAGTTGCGAGTTAGCTATGTTGTAATTGTTAACGCCTAAAGTAAAACACTTCTGTGACTCAAATTAGCACAATTTTTTTTAATTGGGTGCCTTCTAGATGATAGCTGGGCTTTGTTTCTCATAATTTTCTATCCCAGGGTTGTTAAACTTATGGCTTGGGGGCCAGATTCAGCCCACGGAGTGCTTAGATGTGGCCTGCGGGGCTGCCCTGGAAACAGCAACGGACTGGCCCACGGTGCCTCTGCAAGTGAAAACAGAGCCCCCCATGAGCTCTGTTTTTGCTGGCAGAAGGCTGCAGGAGGCCATCGCAGCTGGAAATGGAGCTCAGGGTCCCATTTTTGCTGGCAGAACACTTGGGCCACCACAGCTGCCCCTGATGCGAGTGACATCGAGTTGGCCATGCCTACCATAGCCACACCCACTCCACCTCAAGGTCAAACACAACCCTAATGCGGCCCTCAATGAACTAGAGTTTGACACCCCTGCTCTAGCTAGTTTGGCATTCTTGTTGTGAGTTATGGAGGCTACCTTTTAAATCATGTAGAAGCTCCAGATTGAGAAAAATCTGTCTTAATTCATCACTCACATGACAAATTATCTCAAGCGCCTGTCGACCCAGGAACAAAATATACAGCTTCATCATTAATTGAAAGAGCTAATTGATTAATCAGTGATCGTCCTCAGTGAAGCAGATATTAAGCAAATTAGTTGTGTTATGATGATGGTTCAACTGAAAACAGATCAGGGACTATACATATGAGAAAACTTCTGCCTTTACACTTAGTGTATTTAACCTGCTAAACAGGCTATCCAGGAGCAAGAGGAGAACCTGGTGAAAAAGGAATCATGGGCCAAAGAGGATTAACCGGTCATCCAGGAGAGAAGGGAGAGAAAGGAAATCAAGGCCAGGAAGGTAAGTGAAAGCAACCAAGTGCTATCTTGGAATGTCATATTTAGATCACGGAGGATAGTCAAGTATTCAATATATTTCCATCGCTTACGTAACATTTACTATTTTCAGAAGTAAATAGTGGGAACGTGTTATGGGTTAGTATTAAGGTATAATTCAACCAGCAAGTACTCAGAAAAACAAACAAACCATAGTCAGCCGTATTTTATCTGTTCCCTTTCTTTCTTATTGGCATCTTAGCAATCTTTACACTGTTTGACTAGTTGGTCCTTCCTGTTTTCTTTATTAATTTTTTTTTGCGGGGAGCGGGGGTAAGAAAACAGGACAGTCACCAACAAGTGGCCTAACACAAGATAGTGCTAATGGAGTGGAGGAAAACCCAAATTTCACATCTTCCATAGGGAGTGAAATAGAACTGGGGACAGCAGAGCTCTTCTGGCAGTTTGAGGTCATTCATTCCTCTTGTCTTTGTGTCTTGAAACTCAAAGGGAAATTTAGCTGTAGAGTAATAGATACCACATCTGAGGCGAACAACATAGATAGGACTATAGGTGAGATCTGTAAAACTACTATAAGCCATGGTGTTATAGGTTATGTTTAAACCATTTGTCTATAATCTGGGTTCCTACATTGTTATGAGGCCAAAATAGCCCAAGAGGCGAGATGGATCACTCTGATTCGTTGCTCTTCGAAATAAACACGACACAGATCTAAAGAAAAACATTTTACTGATACAAAAGAATAAAACTCTACATAACTCATACATTTACCTCTGATCACATCAGAAGGCAGGAAGGACGTGAGAAAAAGAGGGAGGAGATTCCTTCTGCGCAGCCCCAGTCAGGAATCCTCTCAGTGAGAAGACACCCCACACTCACATTACAGATTAGTTACGGTGCTGGCTAAGAAACAGAAACTAGACTGACTGAAGAAGGAGAAACGAAACTCATGACATACGTCACATTAGATTTAACCATATCATGGCTTAGCGTATCATGAGAGTCAGTTCTATGCCCTGCCTCTGAAAGGCTAAGGAAAAAAAGCTAGTCAGATATTCTCATTGTGAAGGAAGTGGTCTAAACAATCTTGTTCTGCTCTATGAATTCATTTCTCGGAATGCTATTAATATATCCAGAGTGTTGTCCTATTGATCACTAGGGTCAATTGTAGAGATAGCAGGCAATGGACCCTTCGTTCTTATGAATGTCCCTACACTGATTGTTCCTGATAGAAGACTTAGGCTCTTAGGCTGTCCTAAGGAAGAAAAGAATAATTTCTTCTCATTTCCATCACCATGACATTAGAAAGCTCAGAGATGCAAATTTATTTTGGGCACCCTAAATATCAAGTGGAAGCCCTAATAACGTCTATTGTACCACATTAATAGCATATTGTCCATTACCTATTTTTTGTTATTTTGTGATGGCCTCCTGAGACATATAATAGCATGCCCCTTGCCCATGACTGGATCAGATAACTTTCTTAATCAACACAATTCTCAGCCTGTGAGGCCTTAAGAGGTAATGGCATTGGTTCCACTTCGATATATATGCATCCTAAGTGAATAAACTGGAGAATTCCAAGCAGGTTGACCTCCTAATTTGACAACATGTTTTTATTATGCTTTGGTTTGGTGACATCCAAATGATTATTTTCAGAGACCATTCTGCCAGGTGATGGGCACTACCACTGAGTAAATTCCACTATCACTTGCTGCAGCCCCACACAGTCCCACACAATCTAACCCTGAGACTGAACAGATAGATGGAAAGATGGAATGGATTATTACTATTTAGTGTCTTCAGGTCAATGTTGACTCCTAGTGACTGCCTAGACAGGTCCCTATAGTTTAATTCTTCTTATCTCTGTTTCTGGGGAATGGTTTGCCTTTTCCTATTTCCTAGAGTTGAGAGCGATTGGCCCAAGGTCATCCTACTTTAATCCTACTGAGGATTAAAGTAACATAGCACACCTAAGTTGGGGAAATCTCCCTTAAGTGGGCACTATTTTTCTTTTAAGACGTATGAATAGAATATACTTATCAATGGGATAATTTATTCAAATATCATTTGTTGTCCTTTAGTTTCTGTCTTACAACTTTCCAATAATTGATTTTTTAAAAATTGTTTTTCTCCCACCAAGACCCATGATGATTTTATGTTTTTCATTAATCTTCCACTCAAGGCATTAGTGCTCCATTTGACATTCTAGAACTATAATCCAGCTGGTAGTTTTACTCATCCCTAAAGATATTCCTGCAGCCTCTCCTTCAGATAGAAGTTTCAAAGGTGTATTCTCCTATTCTCATTTTTAAATTTATATTTTATTTTTTCACATTTTTAAACTGCCCATCTCCCTCAGAGAGAGACGCTGGGTAGTGTACAATGTAATATATAAATATAAAAATAGCTTATAAAAATATAAACTTACAATTTAGAAGAAGGCATGGATGATTAAATGCTGTTGAAAATTACTTTAAATGGCAAAGAGAGGGCTATCAGAGCATCAATCAGCTCCACAACTGTGGTTTTCTGGGCTCCCTACTCAAAGCTGAAAGGCAGACAAGACTCTCTTCCTAGACTCTGCCAGTCAGAATTCCTTAACTGATGGGTGGTTCCACAGGTAAGTTGGACCCGTGTGGGGCTTTACATCACCAACACATTAAATTGGACCTGGAAGCAAACTGGTACCCAATGTAGTTCACAGAGCAAAGTTGTTTCGGATAGCCCCATGTAGAGTGCATTGCAATAGTCTAGACTCAAGGCATGAATGACCAAGCAGAGGGCCTCCCTATCCAGGAAAGGATATATTTGGTGCCCAATACAAAGTTGAACAAAGGCCCTCCTAGCCATGGCTGTTATCTTCTCTTTGACCAGGAGCAATGAGTCCAGGAGGACCCCAGGTTATGTACCAGATCTGTCTGAAGTAGTGCAACCTATCTAAGAATAAACTCCTGGATACAGAGTGGCCCATCCACTCTGACTTACCAGGGTTCAACTGAAGTCAGTTGTTCCTCATCCAGGTCCCCACAGCTTCCAGGCACTATGAAAAAATATCCACAGCATTACTTACTTTGCCTGGAATGGAGATATATAATTGCATACCATCAGTGCATTGGTGAAACCTCATCCCATGATGGTAGATGATGTTACCCAGCAGTTTCATGTAGATGTCAAAAAGGAGCAGAGAGCACTAAGCCGCATGGCACCCCATAAAGCACAAAACTGTGCCACCCATCTTCAATTCCCTAAGTTGGCCCAAAAGGTTACCATGGTCAATGGTATTGAAAGCCTCTGAGAAGTCAAGGATGGGTGCATCACCACCATCCCTTTCCCACCAGAAATCATCCAGGAGTGCGACCAATGCTGATTGGTCTATATTTTCTATATAATGATCATTTCGTATGTCATGTTCATAACACCCAGAGAATCGCCTTTCACTTATAGAAACACACTCAGACATATAGACAAGGAAATGTTATTTTCTCTTTCAGGTCAGCCAGGTCACAACGGTTTTCCTGGACCACAAGGAGATAAAGGTAAATAATGTTATGTAAATGCAATTGAAATGCTCTTCTTATCACCTATACCCTGACACAAGCATTCTCCAACATTATAACCCTATACTTACCAGAAGTCAATTTCCTTATATTCAGTGGCATTCATTCTTACACACTGTAGATGTGTTCAGGAGCACAATAGTCTCACCCACTTTCTGGAAGTAAATGTTGCTGAATTTAACAGAGGTTAATTTTGAGTGAAAATCCATGGGATTACACCGCACAGCAAGGCATGCTTACTAGGCAATAAGATATGCAGAGGTCAATAGGACTTACACTTGAGAAAATGTTAAAACAAGAGTGACTAAATTTTTTTCCTAGAAATAATTTGACTCCCGAGAAAACATAACATAGAGAAGTCTTGACTGAAATGGCTAGATTTAATTACAATGTTGTTCCTAAAAAGGAAGTGACTACTGCTCACTTATTTGGCATCGGATTGTATATTTTAAAAGTGTATTTGCAGACTTTCATCCTCTTTTCCCTCTCTTTCATTGATCAGCTCTTTCTTGTCACAGAAATATCTGTGCCTTTAGCTCTGCCCCCAGTTGTGCCACTAGATGGCAGTGTATGTGTATAATGTTACCTTAATACCAGTAGGTGGCAGTGTGGTGCACCTACTATACTGTGTACTGTTGGCACACAAGCCACATGTGCCCACTTGGGACTTCTTTTTGTGGTTCAACTACTGCTTAGGATGTAGTGTCTTCTGAGGCGAAGGCCATACTTCTTTTATTCTTATTTCTGTACCTGTAACAAATAAAGACAAGATTGATTAAGAATCCCATGGCTGGCAGCTTCATTCAAGATCCTAGCCTCATCCTGATCCTCACAATTCTAGCTCATGAGCAATTATCAACTTATTAAGAAATTTTGGGCTTCCTCCACATTAGTCAATGGACTGGGTTTCTCCCAAATGGTAAAAAATGATCTTTGAGTCTCTGTGGCCTTATTATCCCTTCAAAACACCATTCCATATGATAGATTTGCAGGCCAAAAACGGTTCTTACTGACATCAGCAAGATGGTGATTCATGGTGATGTGAATCAGCAAAAGACGAGGCAGGATACGGTGGCCCTTCTCTGCACTTCCTTTTGATACAAAGCTGCTTACAACAGGAGATTGACAGTAAGAGCAGATTCTGCCTGGAAATCTCTAATGTGGAACAAAAGGTACAAATCTACAGAGTAAAATCATCTACTACAGCCCGGCATAACCTAGTACAGGTAGTCCTTGACTTACAACTGCTCACTTAGCAACTTAGGCCTGCATGTATGGCCATTTCCAGTGTCCTGCAGTCATATGACTGGGATTTATTACATTTTTTTGCCAGAAACCAGCATTTACCTATGGTGTCCAGGTACAATGGGTTCACTTAACAACTGCCACATTCATTTAATGACTGTGGTGCTCATTTAATCACAGTGGTTTTCACTTAGCCACAAAGCAGTTGTAAAATTGGGCATGGTCACTTGATGCCCTGTTTGATGACTGTCAGGATCAATTATAATCATAAATCAAGGATTACCTATACTCTGTATACGGTACCTCCTGATCTACAACTTCCAGAAGCCTCAGTTTACATGGCTCGGTGTTGGCCTGATTTTTAGACCCAAAAATTGTGAATTGTTGTGAAGTCTAGGAGCTGTGCTTCAAAATATTTTGACAGCACAAGATCAGGACAGCTGTTCCATACTAAATAATCTTTTCTTACCAAGTTAAAAGGATGGTTCTTTGCACACCTTTCTTTGTACACAATATGCAACTCTTCCTTCACATTTGGTCTGCTATCACACCCTTTGATTTGCTTAACAGGTGCTGCTGGAAATATAGGTCTACCAGGAGCTCGTGGCCCAAAGGGTGAACAAGGAGAGACAGGAGCAGTAAGTCAAGTTCCAGGTAAGCAAATACAATGGGCTTTTTTTTTAACAATATTGTTGAAGTCCATACTCCTCTGGTCAATTAATAATTTTCTTACATTTTTTTTCTGAATGCCAATTATATAGTGTTTTTAAACTCTTAAGTCTTAAAAAAAATCCTTGTATCAAAGAGAGAAAGTAAAACTCACCAAGGTGTCAAACTTGCCATTTTGAAAGTCTTTAATATCCATGACATAGTTAAGTAGATCATCTTCAAACGTGATTACAATGTGAGCATAGATAGCTTAATGTTCTTTTTAAAGGTGCTGCTGCAACTGAGAGCAAGAAGTTATTCCCTTGTTTTGGGGTGTTCAATCCAATAGGACATTACAATCCCTTTGCAAGGAGCTGCTATTCAGAGCTTGTTGACAATCTCCTGTTCTTCTCTCTTCCAGAGTTTCCAAAGGACTGGTCTACTTGCCAATTATTCATGGCAGTCCTAGTCTCTGCTGTTCGTAGAGAAATCTTTAGTCAACAATGACTCACCTGACAGCTGAAAGAGCTGCAAATAGCATCCTGAAACATTAGCTTCCAAAGACTTTCTAACCTGTAGTTCTTCTTTCTTCTCTCAGGCCCACGAGGACAAAAAGGTGACCAAGGTCAAAAAGGTAGTAAGGGAGATACAGGTAAATTCCAAAACCTATATCAATATTTTGTACACACACACACACACACACACACACACACACACACACACACAATCCAATGCATATGAACTTTATGTTTTGTTTTGGCAGAATATGGATTTATCATGTTTAAATTATTATAGGCAAGTATAGCCAAAGAGCACTCATGATCACTTTCAACCCATTCTCCACAAATTCCTTTTTATTGAAGCTACTGGATTACCCCATAAGCCTTGTTTGATTGATCTTTAATGGAAAGCCACTGTAAAGATTCTATAGTGCTGGTTCTCCAACTTTGTTGTTTCATACATGGGGAAAAATTAGCCTATTATGTTAGTAGCAAAGAAAGGAATTGCAAGCAAAAATCCATTCTAGGACTACACACTTTCAAGAGGTCCATGAAGTCAAATAAATATTTTAAAATTACTCTGTTTTAATTTCGAATAAATATTCTAATAAATATTGATAAGCATGACTCACACAAACCAAACTTTTCAGGGTCCTCCATTTTTAAAAAAAATAAATTAAAGAATAATTTAAAAATGGTCCTAAAACCAAAGTGTTTAGGAACTATGGTTCTATAAGAACTCTGGCAATAGTTATGCCTTGGACTTTGTGACACACAAGTAAGAGAGATAATATCTTTCTGGTGCATGTTGTATTTGTTTTATTCATTTATAACTCCATTGTGTACTGTTTCTGCTTTCATCTATGATTTAAAAAAAACACACACAAGTTATCCGGATGTTTCATTAACACTTGTTTTGTTAATTCTCTTAAACCAGGATCACCAGGAACACAAGGTTCTAAAGGTGAAAGGGGCATCTCAGGTAAATTATTCCCAACAAACAATTTGTAAACTTTTTTGCACACGTAGAGCTCCATATGAGTTGAGTTTCTTTATCTAGCATCAGAGCAAAATCATAGCAAAAGCACACAAAATAAAAAACACAAAGAGCTATGTCTGTTCCAGAAGTAGGCAAAACAGAGATAGTATCCTTTGTATCAGGACTTATAGATAAGCAATACAGTGCAACCCTTTTGTTAGAAAATATATTTGTGCTTATTATCCTTTGTATTCCTACATTTTAATCCAGGAGTTGTCTTCAAGACCTAACTAATTGTTAGTGTTATGTTATTCTTTCCCAGGAGTGGCTTACCCTTACAGGTGAACTAGGTGGTCACCAGGGGCACCAGGTTTAGTAAAGAACCCAATATCAAGAAACAAAATCAAAATTTACAAACACAAAAATAAATTTATGGAGCATCAGTTGCAGAATTTGCCAAGAATGCTCTAGTTAAAAGTCCACCATTTCTCTCTAAGAGAGTTTATACTGAACCCTCCTTTAGATGCAGAAAACCACAAAGGTATAGCTGGAGTAGAAAAGTTCTTTTTCAATGGATACTTGGCATAATCAAACCCTTAATGCTTTGCCATTGTCTTTTAAAATTATGTATGCAAACAACCACAGGATTTGGTGCTTTCCTGAGACTCGTAGGACAAGACAACCGTGGCCGTGTGGAGATTCTGCACAAAGGAGAGTGGGGCACCATCTGCGATGATCATTGGGATGTGAATTCTGGCAATGTGATTTGCCGAATGCTCGGGTTCAATCGGGCTGTTGGGACCTTCACTGCAGCTGCTGGTAATCTATTTCACAACTTTCATCAAATCAGGAAGCAAGAGATTTTGTTTCTCTTTCTTCCTTCCTTTCTTTCTTTCTTTCTTTCTTTCTTTCTTTCTTTCTTTCTTTCTTTCTTTCTTTGTTTCTTTCTTTCTTTC
>JANHGC010271176.1:0-14921 GCA_027560395.1 Boaedon fuliginosus | reverse complement strand
CTATACTGAATAGAGACATATACTCATAGACAGGGGGGTGGACTTCAAAATTTTAGCAAGGGGTTTTCTGCCCCGTTGCTGGGTGGGCATGGCCATGATGGGCATGGCTTAGTTGGCCTCCTGCACCATGGGGGGGGTGCATTTTTCATCCTCCATGGGTTCCGAAGTGTTTCCTTGAGCCTCTGGGAGGGTGAAAACAGCCTCCCCTAGGCTCCGGAAGCCCTCCAGAGGCAGGAAATCAGCCCATTTCCAGTCTTTTGGTACTTCCAGTAGGCCTATTTTTCACCCGCCCCAAGTCTCCACATGGTCTGTGCGCCTGGCATCCAAAACAGGCCATGTGGAGACTCCTGGGAGTGGTGAGGAAGGATAGGAGGGGCCAGCCAGGAGTGAGATTTGGGGCTTCTCTGAACTGGGCAGATTGTTAGCAAGAAGATCTCCCAAACCCCTGCAAACCCCCAGCAGCCCACCCCTGCTCCTAGAGTAGTGTTTCTCAGTCTTGGTGACCTGAAGATGTCTGGATTTCAGAATCTTGGAAACTGAAGTCCAGATAATTGTGAAATGCTACCTTAAAAATTGAGAACAGAATTCTGGCAAATCTATTGGGAACATTTCAGTGAATGTTTCTGTGTTGTTGTTGTTCTTGTTGTTGTTTTTTTGCTTTGCTAGTTGACTGCTTTTTATTTCTTTGTGGACACACAAATTGGAGATCACCTGTTGAAAAAGCAAACACAAAGAATCTACTAAACATTCCTTGATTTAAGCAATAACAATCTTTACAGATCATGAATTTTTTTAAAAAAAAAATCACTGAGACAATAACGTCTTATTGTAGGCTATCAAATTCTTAGTCTCGCTTTCTGTCTGTCTGTGGTAAAAATTGCTTACTTTATATTAATATTAATTACATTTTCCCTTGAATTTTACCATTGTAATACCTCTCTACCTTAGTTCAGTAATTTTACGATGCTATTATTCTGAATAATCATTTAATTGCTTTATTCAATGAATAATGCCTTACCATATTAATTTTTATGTCCAAAATTCTTAAACCTGAACCTACAATTTTACTTGCGTTGTTCTATGATTTTATAGCTTGTTTTATTCTAGTCAATTTCTGAATTGTAGAGGTTTGCATGGATGTTTGGCGAGTTAAATGTGATTCTCTCCCCCCCCCCCAAAGATTTCTTTTGCTGGTCAATGACCAAAATAAAATGACTGAATGACTTTATATTAACAATTCATATTCTTGAATGACATCACAGTTTGTTACACTTTATTTCTTAAATGATGAAAATTTAAAGGACCACTGATTTATTATGTTCCATCAAGTCATTGTTGACTTACAGCAACTACATAGATAGATTTCTCTCCATAGCTATCTACTCCTTACTTGGTCCTTCAGGTCTTCCAATAGTTTACTCATCACCAGTGTAACAGAGCTCATCCTCCTTGCTTCTCATCCTTATCTTCTCTTTAGGAGACAAATGTCCACCTTTTCCAAGGTTGAAAAAAAAAGAAAGGAAAAGTCTAGACAGATGAATTGGTCTCTCTGCTCTTAATTGATTCGAATAGATTACAGTCAGCAAGACTTGTAATTTGCTTTCTGGTTATCTTTAAGGCTGTTTCATTATCTCATAACAATAGCTCTGTAACTGTCAATATGTTGGGTAACCATTTTTCTTGGATTAAATGTGTCAAGTTTTATGCTAAAATTACCTGGGATGTAGATATACTCAATCAGGTTATGAAACAGATGACAGATAAGCTTCCAGGAGTTGTCAGATCCTCTCATTCATGTTGACTTCCATCCTTCCATCTCCACTTACGTTTGAAAATTCAATTAGTGCTCAAAAAGGGAATCAAACTTTTGGAATAACAGTATTTTTGGAGTTGCAGAGTGTAACTACCATTTTGCTTACACACTTTTTTATACTGCTGGTATTATCTTCATTCAGTCTGTCTGTTTTATGATTTTTCTCAGCCGATGTTTGGCATGACGTAAATAATCTGGTGACTTCTGCACCACCACAGCATATTTGCTATTGAGGATAGCTACAGTGAAATGTAATTATGGGGAAAGATAGCATCTCCTCATCTTCATCTCCTTTCCAGCTGAAGTTCTCTCATCAGGGACATAGTTATTTCTATGTTGCTCACAAGGTGTCACACATTTCTCCTTTTGCATTGAAAATGCTGATTCAGATCTTGAACGTGTTGTTTCATTAATTAACTGGAACAAGAGTTTTTGAACTACAGGGTAATTGAATAAATTAAATGACAAGAATCTCAATCCTCAGATGAATACCCTTATATAAATAATGACTTCTTTTCTTTGCCGAGCCTTTGAAATAGATGGCTAAGCCATTTCTATGAGGAAATTATACAGTTGGGGTAATTTTTAACACTTCATTTTTAAATAATATTCTTAATATTTTGTCATTGTTCGATTGCACCAAAGAGGTGAACTTCTGGTAGTGAAAACTGAAGAAGAACTCTTAATAATAAGGAAATTGTGCCTAAATTGGCTTCCTTCATAAATTAGTGAAAGCTAGCAATTTTTATTCCAAATATGAATTCATCATTTGTTAAAATCACAATGCATTTAATAACTTTTTTCCCAGATGGAACAATTGTTGGACATTATAGATACATATATTTCATTGCATCCCCATCAACACAACCATTCACTCGAACTTTTTCTATATATTAAAGCAATGAAATAAATTCAAACATATTCTTTCTTGATTAAAAAATATGTAATTTATTGATGTTTTTGATATTTTTAACTTTTCTTTCTCCTACAAAAAAACACTGAATTAGAAATGAACTCTAATAAACGAACTCTAGTATTCCTGGTATATGGTGGGTGTAAGTTTCTTGGAAATACAGTTGTCATCTAAAATAGAATTAAATTAGCATTGCACAGATCTAGAAGAACTTAATATAATCCCAATTCTATTCATGCCTCCGAATTTATCTATCATAAACTGTATAGTGTGTGTGTGTGTGTGTGTGTTTACAGAATCCATGTCATTTCCCAAGCTAAGAAACAGGGCAAGATTTTATTTTAAATCAAACTTGTTAGTGATGTGGTATTTTGGGATGATTCTTAGTAAAATATAGACAAGAAGCTTTAGATGTGTTCAGTATGCATCCTTGGACACCAAAAATCAAATCAGGAGATAATTTATTGCTTGATACTGTATATCTCTGTCACTATCTCTGCATCTGCACCAATCAACCTCTTACTATTTTAGCAATTAATAATTAACAAAACAAAAATGCTAATATTTTAAAGAAAATATTTCATCTCATGCAAACTTCAGAAAGTCTGATGTGAATAGGCAAAGGCTGTTTGGTGATCTGAGTAACCCGTCTTCAGGCCATTCTATTAATAGAGATTGTCAGGGGTGGGTTTCTACCGGTTTGGGCTGGTTCGGGTGAACCGTTTGTTAAGGTTGGGCTTGTTATAGCGAACCGATTTGGTCGGGGAATTTGGGGGGACCCTCCCACCTGCCCAGACCCTATAGCTACCTTTATTTGCTCTATTTGCAGCACAGCTGATCAGCGCAGCAGTGCGCCTCAGCAGTTTTTCCACCTAGGAGCTTCTGCAGGAAGTTTGTTTTCTATCAGCTGTCCTGCAAACAGAGCAAAGAAAGGTAGCTATAGTGTGTGGACAAGTGGGAGCCCCCCATTTTTTTTTTACAAAAACCGACTGAACCAGTTGTTACACCAGTTGAAACCCACTCCTAGAGATAGTTTTAGAATTTTTCATAATGTTACCAATTTCCTCCAGTGCATCAATGTTCTGAATTGGAAAGTAGGACTCATAGTTGAATATACCTATAGGATAATCTATTGGAGAAAAGTGCTGTTGTTTTATCCCTTGGACAATTTGATCCATTAAACAATGTGTCTCTTCTAATGTTTATTTATTATTTATTGTAACTTAATTCTGTGATTCTTTGATTCCAATATTTGACAGTTTAGACACCAAAAAATTACTTAGCTCCTTGTGGTAAGACAGTCATGACTCATGGTCTGAAATAAACATTATTTTAGATTTCCTCTTAAGCTTTATCAATTTAAGAATTTGTTTGCCTTTGCCTGTTCTGATAATAAGACTATTTTTCTTGACCTGAACGATAGTCATGCTTTGATCTAGTTTAAAACTAGACAAGAGTTAGTTGGACCTGCTGCTGTTGCTAAGAGATAATAAAAACTAAACATATACTTAAAAATAAAAGAACCAGGCTATGTAATACTGATTACCTGATGTTGCCCAGGTATTTTATTGTTGCAATGCTGTATTTTAAGGGAAAAATGAAATGTTGGAAATGAAGGGTTAGGTAGTGAAATGTTGGATAAGTAACAATAATTTAATGCAAACCTTGTTGGTAAACAACATTTTGTTAGTTTCACCCTCAACAGCAGGAAGAAATAAATTGTTGGGTGAGAGAATTCTTGAGTAAGCAATGTAAAGTTGTCCATGGGAGAAGTATGGTGGTGTTAAATGGAGTCTGCAGTAGTTAATTGTTTGACCCTGTGACGTTGTGATGGTGATGGAGAATGCAAGTGTTACTGGAAATTGTAGTCTATTAAAGGTGAAAGGTAGATCTGTTGGGATGAGTGGTATGCATGGAATAAAAATTCTTTCACCTGCTCCCTTTCTGGTTAAGATAGTGGCTTCAATGTCATTGGTAGCATGTTCTTGACACAAAGCCTGGTGCCATCGCAAAGTTTTGGTGGGTCGAGGTTTCTCAGTAAAATAATTGGAGATCCGACTTTAAGCAGAATATGATGTGTTGGCAGTCCATCAAGTGAGTTTAGGAACTCTGTTGGGAAATTGACAACTTCACCAGCATCAGTGACTGTATCGATACAATTATATTGAGTGACTGTACCTGGTAACATTACAAGTATTTGAGGGTTTATTTTGTGTATGTCTTCATTTTTAGCAGTGAGAATGGCTCTGTCTGGCATTGCCCTTTGTAGGTTTCACAATTTTTTAATTAAAATTAAAGGTAAAATGTGAAAATTAAAATTTAATTAAATGTAGGTAGTGAGTTTTATTAGTAGGCAGGGGTGTCAAGAAATTGCCATTTGTTGGTGTAACATGAGGGCCAAATTTGGGGTTACAGGCAGGGTGTAGAATTGGTTTTGTGGATGTTTGTGGATTGTGTTTGTTTGGTGAGTGAAATAGTGTAATGAGTTTGAGGGGGTAAGGTTGTTTTTATGTTGTTTTTTGGGTTAGTGTAGTAATTTGTTGTGGTGTATTGCAAGAGGGAAGGTTAAGAAATGGTGGTATTAGATCATGAGGTGTATTGTTTGGTTGGGGAAACAGTTTTTTTTATCATGAGGCCAACTAACCTTGAGAAACGTTGTTGTGGTTATGGGAGGTGGTTGTCTGGCTGCTCAGTTGAAATGGAGTATGTGTGGGAGGCTGGATCGCTGAGTTGATTAAGGCCCAGAGTTGTGAGAAATATTAAGTGTGGAGATGTGTTTCATTCACTGTTGCAGTGGTTTTAAGCACAATAAGAGGCCTTGGAAAGTTCCTTTTGGCGTTCAGGGAAGAGCATTTTATGTGCGTGCGCAACTGTATGTAGGCACGTTAGTGGGTGAAGTGATGTTTAGGAGCAGGTTTGTGTGACTGTGGGTTAAGGTGCTTTCATGTCAGGTATTGATAGGAAGAGCAGGCAGGAAGTGCGAAAGCTGTCTGCTCTGAATGAAAATGGGATGGAACAGCTGATTTGGAGTCATAGTGGAAGAATGGGAATCTGTGTTGGAGGAATGTGGCTGTCGGTAGCTGAGGTGCTATGTTTTGGTGCATGCGCTTTTGCAATGCAAAAAGCTGTTATTAGGAAGAGCAGCCAGGAAGTGCAAAGGCTGCCTGCTGTGTGAATGGCTCTGAAAAAGGGCTGTTGGTGCAGGAGGGTGCAGTTGAGCAACAGAGCCATCTGCAAATGCGAAGTAGAGCTAGTGGCAGGCTCAGCAGCTGGGGAGCAGGCAGGAAGTGCTGCCTGCTGTGTGAAGGGCTCTGGATGAAAAACGGCTGTTGATGGGGGATGTCCAGTTGAGCAGCAGAGCCATCTGCAAATGCGCATTAGAGTTTGCGGCAGGCTTGGCAGCTGGTGAGGCTTCTGCACATGCGCAGTTGACTATTGGTGGGAGTTGTCCAGTTCAGCAGTGTTTTTAGGGGGCAAAGAACCCCTGAAGTGTTTGTAAACCCCCCAGTGTTCATTTCAGGAGGCAAAGTATCTGCGTGGCAAGTTTGGGCAGGATTTGTGCAGGCATGGAGGAACGTATAAAGCACATACATACAGACATACAAACATACACACCCACACTCTGCTTTATATAGATAGATAAAGAAAAAAGTAATAATGATGTATCAATGTAACTGATGATTAAATAGGAAAAAGTGCAAAATTTTCTATGTTTGTTGAAAAGAATTTTTTTTTTCAAATGTATGTAAAAAGGGACTATTATATCTGTGAAGTAAAAACATTCACAATTTTCTTCCTAACATTATTTTTTCAAAAGGCAACTGGAATTTCTTGGGTTTTTCTCTTGAAAATATTTCATTTCTCATCCAAGAAGCTTCTTCAGTTCTGAAAACAGAAGCTTTTTCTGTTCAGAAAATGTTTCACCTCTAAGCCAAGAGACTTCTTGGATAAGAAGTAAAATGTTTTCAAGAAAAAACAACAACAAGAAGAAGAAAGTCTAGCTATTCCAGGATCTAGATATCCCAAAGGTGCTTTTCAAGAGGCAACTAGTCTTTTTGCTTTTTCTTTGAAAATGTTTTGCTTTGTTGGAAGTTAAAACCCACCCCTCTCCTAGAGAAGTGAAATATTTTGGGATATACTAAAAAGGCAGCATATTTTCCCTAAAAGAGAAGTAGAAACTCAGAGAAGCAGAAACTCAGCCCCTCACCTTTGGTAATGGGCCATTAAGGCCTGGGCCTGTCTATTCTACATAAGAAAGATATACCTTCTCCAAGCAGAACTATAATAGGAAATGCCCAAATCCCCTTCATTGCATCACCCACCAGGTTTCAATCAAACTTAGCACACACACATCCTACAAAGCCAGCTATGATCTCTGACAGCAACCAATCAGGATACTCTTCCTGTGCCCCAGGAAGTTCAAAGCCAGAGAGGGTATAAAACCAAGGCATTCGCAGTGTCTTTTCCCTTTTTTCACCCAGGAGCTCCAAGGCCTGTGATCCTGTCTACCATTAAACCATCTTTCCAAACGGCCTCCATGTTTCCAGTGTCTTTTTCCCCACTTGGAACAGAATCCAGAAGGATATTTCTTCCAACAGCTTCTCATCCAAGAAGCTTCTCCAGCTCTGAGAGATGAGAAGTGAAATATCTTCAAAGAAAAACCAGTAGCTTCTACAAAAAGCACCTTTGGGACAACCATGACCTGGTTGACTGAGAATCTTCATAGACATTCACAGTTTTTAGATTGGACAAACTACCAATACAGATGTCCTTGACTTTCAACCCCAAATTTCCATTGCTAAGCAAGCATTGCAGTTGTTAATTGGATCATATGGTCATTGAGTAAATCTGGCTTCCCCCCTCTTCTTTGCTTGCCGAATGCTGGCTGGGAAGGTTACAAAATGGTGACCATATAACTTCAGGACAGAACTGCTGTCAAATACATGACAGTTGCCAAGTGGCCAATTTTTTAAAAAAACATTTTATTGATTTTCTATTGTTTACATTTTGTTAGTGCTTAATAAACATCATGTTGTCTGGGTTTGTGTAATTGCTTAACAATAGAGATTACATTCTTAATATCCACCTCTTTTTTCCAACCACTGGTAAAATAAAGTCCAGGTTTGATAACATTCTGTCTTCTTTCTGTTTAATCTTCAGTGTAAGTCTGCTCATTTCTGCACAATCTAGTATCTTCCTAATGATCTCTTTGTCTCTCGGCGTGTCTTCATTTTTCCAATATTGTGCAAATATAATCCTCACTGTTGTTAAAATTAAACATATATGTTGCTTATGTTGCAATATTAAACATAGATGTTGCTTATCAAGTTTTTCAAGTTTTATTAGGTATATATTTACCTAATAAAACATATATATATACCTAATAAAATGTATATATATGTATATGTTTATATATAATAAATACAGCTCAGGTTTAAAATCTACATGTTTTCCTATCATCTTTTCTTTGTATTGTATTCTGTGCCCATTTAACCAAGTGGCCAAATTTTGATCACAAGATTATGGGAGCACAGCAACAGATGTAACTTTGAAAACCTGTCATAAGTAATTTTTTTCCCAGTCCCATTGTAACTTTAAACAGTCAATAAATAAATGGTTGCAAGTTGAGGACTACCTGTACTGTAAAATGAATAAATAATAAAATATAACCATGAGAAGAACCATTCAAATAGCTGAAACGTGTGACAAGAACAAATATTTCATTTAAGTATTCTATATTCTCTACCCCAAAAACACTCAAGTTTAAATACATAATGTTTGGAGTAAGTGCTCAAATGAATTACCTATTGACTTCTTGGTGCCAAATGTTAACAATATCTTCAACTTAATGATTTCATCACTAAGGAAGACAGGTAATAAAATAATCAGTCAAGATCCAATGTTCAGATAGTATATCTTGATAGGTGACAGGTTTGATTCATTACCACACTGATGCAAACTTCTTGCTGTGTTCCCTAACAATTTACTTGTAATCAGGTTTGAAGCATTAGGTTCTCCAGAATTTATGAACCAACTGTGCATGAAATCCATGTGACAGCGATGTCTGCATTGTGATTCTAGATTTTTTTAAAAAAATGTCAGTTTCCAGATTGGTATATAAAACAGTGGCAGGAATGACTGTCTTGCCATTATGTTCTATTTTTATATTTGTGACATGAAAGAATTGGAAGCTATGGGTGAAAAAATAACCTAATTGATCTATCACTTTTTTTTTCTTTTTTATGACCCTGTAATCCCTTGATTTGGGGTAAAATCTGGGTGGCTGAGTGGAGCTAAGTGTTTCTGGCAGGATGCCCTTCCTGATGCCTATATGGAGTTCACAGCAGATATGTTCTCTTTCACCCTGAGACAGAAACAACTGCTGTTACCTAGGATTGAACTCTCAACCTTGCTTCACAGTCTCGATTTCATAGTCATTACCAGCCCTAAAATTGTAAATGGCTTTCAGAGAGAGGTGTAAATCTGGATGATTTTTATAGTCCACTGGTTTCATCCTCAACAGGAAAGCCCATTTTTCTGTCAAGCTTTTGACAATTAATTCTTTCAAGAATGATCTATTTCTAGAGCCAGGGAATAGGAAACTTGAAACAATATTTCCACCAATAATTTCTGGTGCCACTCTAAAGAATGCCTCCTTGCATTCTCTAAAGAGTAGGCCCCAAGCTTGGCAGCTTGATGACCTGGCTGCGGGGAGGAAAGAGGAACCGCGCTATATGAGCGGCAAGCTGGCATGCATGCAGCTCAACTGCAAATTGAGCTGTGTGCGAACATGCACACAGGCCCACCACTTGCACGAGCAAAACTGTATGCATGCATGCCCACCGGACTGCCACTTCCATAGCCTGGTTCCAAACAGGCCACAGCCCAATAGTGGCCCAGAGGTTGGGGACCTCTGCTTTAAAGCAAAGATAAACCTAAATAAACCCATGGTAGACATCGCTAGTCAGCTAAAATCAGCATAGTTTCTCTTTGCTTTGTATATCTGTCTCTGGTTTTGACATTCTCTCGATTTACTGTAACAGTACATGAGAATGATCTTGCAACACAGGAGAAAGAGCTGCAGACTAGGCAATGATCAGATATTGATCAGCTAATGATCAATATTAGCTAAACCTACAGAAGGGATGGGGGCATGGCAAATGCCTCAGAAGAGACACTCCCCAATTTTTTTTTCCAAAATATTTTTTATTTTATTTTATACAACATCATCCATCAAATCGTGTGTCAAACTGGGTAACAAATAGTATGCATTATCATATTTGCATTACATTTTCATCCATCTTCCTAAATTATTTTTACACCAATGGTTACATATTCAACATTATTAATATTTTCTATTATCCTCTTTGATATTGATTCTCTAACCAACAATAAAATTTTTCCCATGTTTTGCAATATTCTGTATCGATAATATTATTATTTGAGCAAAGCATCTTCCTGAAGCTTCTTCACAAAGCCATATGGACACCTGCTTCTAAGAAGCAAAGTGAAGCTTCCATAGTGATTCACTTGATATCCAGAAGAGGCTTCTGCACAAGAATGTGGCATTGCCATCTTGCACAAAGCTGTGAGTTACCTAAGCAGGAATCAGTGCCATTCATTCACATAAGAAAAACATCACACAGTATAGAATAATAGGGTTGGAAGGGACCTTAGAGGTCTTTTAGACAACCCCCCGGCTTAAACAGGAGACCCATTCCATACAATTGATTGTCCAGTCTCCTTGAAAAGAGCACCCACAGAAGCCATTCCTCTGATTAATTGTTCTCACTGTTGGGAAATTTCTCCTTAGTTCTATGGTCTTCCACCCAGCAATATTACTTATTGTCCTTGTTTCAGGTGCTTTAGAGAACAAGTCAACTCCTTCCCTGAGACAGCCCCTTAAGTCCTGTAAAACTGCTATCCCATAATTTTTAGTCCTTCCTTTTGTTAGATTAGAAATATTTAGTTTGCTCAATCATTCAACCTATGGTTTTGCCCCCAGGCACTTATTATCTTTGTTGCATCCTCCGGCGGCCCGGCTCCGAGCGAGGCTTCAGGCGGGCGATGGTCACTCACCGCGCGGGCATCCTCCGGCGGGCGATCGTGGTGGCCCCGGCTGGCTCCGGCGGAGGTGGGCGGGCGGGCGCTAAGAAGGGCCGGACTGGGCGCGCCCCTCCCCGGCAGGCCCGCGATGCATCACCGGCGCCACGAGACCCGCAGCAGCCGAGCGAGCCCCGCCGCCTCCGGCCTGGGCGCCCCGGAGGAGCCTCGGCTGTGGGGCTGCCGGGACTGACCGTTCGGGAGTCCTCTCGGCCCCGAGCCTGCGAAGGCGGCCCTGCCCGTCGCCCGCTCCGCCGATGTTGCTCCCCCCTCGCCCCCCTTGCCTCCTGGTGCCTCTATGGGCCCTCCGGGCATTTTCATCATTTTTCATTTATTTTTTTAACAGAAAATTTATATTGCCGCCTACTCGCACATGGCGACTCAAGGCAGCTTACAAAGGTATATAAAAACACCATAAAAATAAATAATAATAATAAAAAGTAAAATAATTACCTCACCCCCCCCCCCCAGGACAACATACATTAATAACCATTTAATGGGCTCCATCACGCTCTGGTTTCCCCAGGCCCACTGACAGAATCACATCTTCAGGGCCTTCAGAATAGTTATTATGATGGAAGGGGTCCCAGAGATCATCCAGTCCCACCCCCACTTGCTGCAAGATCTGCTAAAGTGTATTGGGCCAAAGCCACCCAATACCAGAGGAGAGGGGGCTTCGGGGGCATCTCCCTTTAAGGCCTGCTAGCTCTTCTGCGCTTCCCGGGCAGAGAGAGTAAAGCTACTCCCTCGTACAGGGAAACCCTTCCTTCCGATGTCTTGCTCAGCATTCTGCTGGCTGACCTGCCAGGTTCCTTGGGTTGCTTGTCCAGCTTCTCTACCTTCTCTCCAAACTCACCCTTTGCTGGCCAGAAGACCGAGTGGGCCTGGCGGGGAAGAGTCGAGGGAGCAACCCCTTCCCCTGAGTTTGAATGGGGGCCTCCTATCAATGCACAGCATCCTCCTCTTTAGCAGAGGCATCCTATTGCTGGCTCTTATTTAACACGGGACCCCCTGATCCATGCCCATTGACACCCCCCCTTTCATATTTCCCTCCAAGCTGCAGTGAAGCTACTCATGACCCTTCTTTGGGTATGGAAACTCCGCATGTTACAGATCCAGTTAACAGTTGCCTCTCCTGGTGCTTAAGATCACAATTTCTCTCTTTTCCTATTTCCGTCCGTTAAAGGGCAGAGGGCGGCCTGGCTTCCTGGCTTCCCAGAATGCAAGAGGGGAGGGCTTTTCTGAGCCTTCCACCCCTTTTTTGTGTTGCTTGCCGACTTGGCGAGCATCTCATCTGCCCCCTCCTCCACTTACGAACATGTTGGAGCGCTGAGCCCCAGACAGAAGCCCAAAGCTTCCTCTCCACGTGGCCACAGACCCACCGGGGCTGTTCAACAACTGTGGTCCTACCTGGAGGGCCCGATCAGCCTCCTCCCTGGTGCTTGTCAGGACCCTCTCAGCCTCTTCTCCGACTTGCCCAGAACCAGCCCATCCCTTTGGGCTTCCTCGCTCAGCTGCTTTGGCTATTGGGAGCTACTGAGGGGATGCTCCCAGATCGCAGGAGGCAGCCGAAGCCTCTTCCCACTACAGGGGGGAATGTAGCGCTAAGGCCTCTCTAGGGCCGTAAGGGAGACCCCCCCCATCTCATCTGCTGCCCCCTCCATAAGGAAGGCAGTCCCTTCAGCCTGTCCCAGCCTCAGCCTCCTCCTCCCTCCCTCCCTCGGTCAGTCAGAGACTTCCAAGAAGATTTTTAAGCTTTGGGTTCGTGACTCAGAGCAACTCACAGCCCTGTAACTAGACCAACAGCATCAGGTGATTATTTAAAGCCTTAAAAAAAAAAAAAACCGCAGCCGCATGCTTGGCGCGTTCCTCACCCAGCAGTCAGGCTGCCAAAAGATTTACTCTCCAAATCTAATAATAGTGCCTGACTTCCAATGAGAGGGAAAGCACCAGCACTATTTTAAGGCATTTGGGCCCTCGGAACAAACAGCCGTAAACTTTCTCAGCTGATTAAGAGGCACCAGGTTTTTTAAAGGAGCATTAAGCGAGTCCCGGCCGGGCATTTTAAGTGACCAGAGGCATCCTGGACAGCCCGGCCCGGCCCTCCTTGCAGCCAGCCAGGCAGGCCCTCCGGGGCAGCGGGCTCTGCGGAAACAGGGAGGGAGAACCGCCTCCTTTGGGCGAAGGGGCCGTCTCTGTAGCCTTAGTGGCAGACGTGGGAGAGGTGTGCAAATGCACTCACAAATACACAGGCAACTTGACACTCGCCTCCAAAAGCACCTGATTGGCAACCATTTGTCCAGAACAGCATAGATTAGAAGATCTTGCTTGAGCAGGGGGTAGGACTAGAGGACCTCCAGTGCCCCTTCCAACTCTGTTACTCTCTTGTTATTCTGCTCCAATTCCTGGCTGGTCTTAGGAGAAACCTGTCCAGATGTGGCTTAGGGAGCAAGCCTGAAGTACAACTGGGCTGACCCAAGTCCTACCTTCCCGTTGGTTCCCTTGGAGGGACAAGCAGGGCTGAGCTTAGGATCAGGATTTGGAGAGCCAGAGACAGCTGGCAACTCTGGGAAAGACCCTTTTCTCCAACCAAAAATGCCAAAAAGTGAGCTGGCATCTTCACGTCCGACTGGTTTATTATGGCATAATCTGGGCATAGCAGCCCCACCCCATAATAAAAGCGTCGTCCTTACGTCCTGCCAATCTCTTCGTGGCTTTGGGAGGGGCAGACCAACGTTTTGGCCATTTTGGCTCTCGGTAGAAGCAGCCCCTCCTTCCTCAGAGTTCAGTGCAGCGTCAGGGAAAAGGCCGGCCAGGAGGACCAAGAGCTTACCTGGGAAGACCCTAGAAACGCCCATCAAACGGTCAGTCTGCAGGCTTTTTTGGGGGGGGGGAACGGGACCGTATGGCTACATTAATAAAGCAAGGAAATGCTGCACCTGTAGCACACCAGCCCTGGGAGAGGCCCTTGGTAACCAGGGCCGCAGCCTCCTCCTTCCGAAAAGGGAACAGGGCGAGGGGCACAATGTGAAGTCTGCTGGCCTCCTTGGGGCCTCCTTGGAGTGCTTGATGGCTCAGAGAAGTCCTAGGACCGGGAAAGGGGCTAAGGGTGGGGCTCAGGGTGTTCTAGGAATGCGGCCCATCGGCTCCCAGGGCTGGCATGACGCTCTGGGACCCCCAGCCCCGGCACTGCCTGTGCGCTCCTGCCGTGCCCATGAGTGAGAGGGAGCAGCAGCTGTTCCCCAAGCACGAACCCTCCGCTCCGCTCCGTCTGGGGTCTTCAGCCAGCAGAGCTTTAACCGCCTGCGGGGTCTAGTCTGCTGCTCCACAAATAGGTGGTTTCCCCCCCCCCCAACGACTAAAAGTGGCGGAGTAAAAATAGCCAGGGGGGAGGGAAGCACCCAGCGGCCCTCAAGGGTGTCGAATCGGGCAGCTCCTCCGAAGGAAGCTTTGCCTTTAGGGACGCCAGGGTTTCGTTTGGAATAGAAACATGCAGAGGGCGGTTGGGGTGCTTTTATTTTATTTTCAGATAAATCTTTTTGTGAGAATGCTTGCAATTATTTGGAGATATGACAAATAAATAATAGAGACTTCCCTTATATTATTTATTTTTTTAAAAGCTCAACATTATAAATATATTTACCCTAGGCAAACTTAAATTGCTGTGTGCATAAACATATGGGCGTAAAAAATTTACAACACTGGATTTGGATTTGACTGGCATAATATCCCTTCTGTTCCCTAATCCTGGCTGACCGTAATTTCCATAACTGTCTTATGCAATAATTTTGGATGAAGCAACACCGTTCTAAGAATTAAACAGAAATGCTTGCGGAAAAAAGGTACCTTAGCTGCGGAACATTGTGGGACAAATTTTCCGGCAAGCTTCCACCCCAGGGCAGCCCCGCAAAGGGAGGGCACGAGGCAGGGTGTCTCTCCTCCGATTGGCCTGGTCAGCTAAAGCCACGGGAGGCTGGAGGCCTTTGCTGAAAGCGATGGGTGCTTCACCACCCCAGCAGCGGCCGAGGTGGGGGGGAGGATTCTCAGTAGCAGTGAAGCTTCCCTTGAAGTAGCTTCTTCAGGCAGGGCATC
>JANHGC010262604.1:0-15005 GCA_027560395.1 Boaedon fuliginosus | reverse complement strand
CGCCAGTCGGCATTGTCTGGCCGACGGCACCCGCATCAGGCCCTCCTTATGGGATCTAACTGGGCACTGGGAGGCATACGGTGGCAGCAGGCGGTCCCAAAGGATATATAATTGATACAGATAAATGGCAATGGCATGGGAGAAAAACTACAAAAGCATCTTACCACATCTTACAGAGAAAATATGTAGATATTGTAGAGATGGCATCTCTCTCCAGATAGGTTGGCTAAAATGTTCCCTCAATTGCTAGCAAACTGTTGGAAATGTAACTATATAAAAGGTACTTATCACATGTGGTGGACTTGTCCTTTAGTAAAAAAGTTTTGGAAAAAAAATAAAAGATGGATATTCGAATTAATAGATAAACAACTAGAATTAAAACCGGAGGTTTTCCTGCTAGAAATCCTATGGTCGGACTTAAAAAAGAAGCAGCATATTTGTCAAAACATATCATAACTGCGGCCAGATTGGTTTATGCTCAAAACTGGAAAAGTACAGATCTACCAATGGAAAGAAAATTGACAAAGAAAATGTTGGAGTGTGGAGAACTAGATCAAATGACCATGTTATTGAAAGATAAAGAGGACACAGAATACTTTTTGATTTGGGATAAATGGTACCAACGGTACGAAAATAGGCAAAGAAATTAGAAGAAAGTAACTGATAAGACATGAATAATGTAAAAGAACTGTATATAAATGGATTGTAAATGGATTGTAAGTGTATATACTGTATATATGTCGAGCCCTGACCTGGCTCTGACTGTACTTGCAGACTGCCTGCAGACAACCTAGCAATCAGAATGTGATTCGCCATGCAAGGCCATGCAGACACAGGGTACAGGTGTGGTGCATTACGACACGCATGGGCCAATCACGGGTGAGGGTTCCTAGGTGGGGTATTGCGTGGGCTATTTAAGAGGTTTACAGGACCCATAATCCTGGTTACTAACTTTGATTTTGTTTGAGAAACACACCGATTCCAGCTTTTCTGTTCCGAGTAAAAGAGGATTAGCACAACTTGTGTCTGTCTTTCTTTCTGGAGTACACGGACAGAGGTGGGATACGGACAATATAGTGTAACCAGCTAGAGGAATGAAGACTAAACCCTAGAACCAGTTTAATTTAATTGTAAATAATTTTTAAAGAATAAAAATAATAAAATTATTAAAAAAAACCCACCACGTTTGAGTCCCTAAACTGGTGGGACGCTTTCATGACATGTACCTGGATAAATGTCACTAATAATCTTTATTTGCATCTCTTTCCAGGTGGACCTCTCCTTCTCCTAGCATGTCAGATCCCATAGATCCCTATTGGGACACTGCCATTCCAATGGGGAGGGGGCCCTGGAGGCTCCTTTACAACCCCTTTCCTGTTTCTGGTTTTCCCGTCACTTTGATGTACCTACTTGGGAAAGGGAGGGGGAGGGAACTGCCTGGCACCATCTAGTTTATCTCAGCTCCGAAAAAACAGCCAGAGACGCACCTGAGAACAACTTTTTATCACCTTTCTCGGTTCGAGTTCTCAAAACAACTTCGCACCTGTGGATTGGCTCAGCTCGGACTGGAGATAGGCCAGGGGTTTTCTGCAATATTTAACGTAACAGTTTTTGAGCAGGAGTTTCAGATCCTGCCTTATTTTCCTTGCTATCATGTTCTCTCAATAAAAGTTCCTTTTGAAACGATGCGTTTTAAGAGTTCGGCTTTCTTAAGGGGCAAGTCTTCTTGTTAACTTTTTCTGTCAAATTTTAGCTATCCATGCCTCCATTTAAAGTTTTTATATTGTTTTTCAAAATTTGATTCATCAATCGATCTTTGAGGGAACAAGGGATGCTGTCAGAGAAACAACACCCCCCCCCCCCAAAATGAGCACAAAATCTGTAGGGCAAAGGAGGCCTCTGACTTCCAAGCCTTCAAGGGAAGTTAAGCAATACTGTGTTGATGTATTATATATTTATGAAAAAATATTTATCTGTACACTTTTCAACCTAAAGCACTCCTTAGTGGAGGAGATCAGTCAATCCTTTGCTGGACAAGACAAAGGCCGGATGTTGAACGTACAAGTGAGGCTCACGCAGGGCTGAGGCCCCGGCCGTTCTGCTCCGCTGGCTGCCAGGCCCGCCCTGCAGTCCCCCTAGTGCCCATTCAGCTCCTTGCCCTTCTTCTTCTTCTTCTTCTTCTTCTTCTTCTTGGGCTTGGCCTTGAGGCAGCTCCCCCCACCTGACTCTTCTTGGTAGCAGTCCGTTTTGCTTCTTTTGTGTTTCTTGGCTTGGGGTGAGTGCTGGGGGTCAGGGCAGCCGCTTGGGGCTGTCCCGGGTCCATCCTTCTGCTGGGCAGAGCTAGCCAAGAAAGCCTTTTCCTGCTCTTCCAGCCGGGCAAGCTTTGCCCTCATGGTGATGCCATGCCGAGCGCCCCTGGAGAAGCAGCAAAGGGGAGACATGAGGGCACTCAAGCTGCCAGAGGGCAGAGCCCACCTTGGTGTTTGCAGGGTTGGGAGGCAGGAGCCGCCAGCCTGCCTGGCAACAACACAGGAGAGGCGGGATTAAGGAGCCACAGGGGGACTGAGCTGCCCCCTTTTGCCCCTTTTGTGAGGGAACTTCATTAGCCACCATGGCAGCCAACCCCACTGGGCAAAACCCACCCCCGGCAATCCCTGTGTGACTAGGACCGAGGCCTGCTCCATCTGCTCATTGGGCCTGCCTTCACCTGTTGCAGCACAACCCATCCAGCACCAGTTAGGGGAGCACCCTGCCCGGCACTGGATCTTCCCCCAAAAGCTGCGCCTAGGTCCCATCCTCCCTTGCTTGCTCCTCACTTGTGGACTGTCCTTCCTCCACAGGCCTGGAAGAGCTCCTGGTCAGTCAGCCTGAAAAAGACACAAGGGGGACAACCTGGTCAGCATCTGCATGGCTGGGGGGGGGGACAGGAGCCAGATTTCTGCAGGCCCCTCCTCAGCCTTACCCCCTTGCCGTGGAGAGGTCCAGTTTCTCCTCCTCCTGGTCTGCGGAGGACATGGGGTTCGTAGGCTCCTCAGTGCCAGATATCAGGGTGGCTGCCTGCAAAGACAAATCAGGCGAGTCTCTGGCACTCTGCCCAGGAAAGCTCCATCCCCAGGACCTCCCGGGGCTCCAGCCCAGCCCCAATTACCTTCACAAAGTGGCCGTAGAGCATGGCTCCCTCCTGGGCTCGGCGTGGCTTTGTCCTTGTGACTGGCCCCTCTCGCTCAGAGATTTTTCTGACCTGGACCCCATCCTGGGGGAGGAATGAAAGTTCAGAGGGGTGGCTACGCCCAAAGACGCCTTCCACAGCCTGTCACTTGTGAGAAGGGCTGGAGGTGATTTACCTGCAAAGAGGATACTGGTGGAAACCCCAAGGACTTTTGTACACACATTTGACTTGCTGCACAGAAAACGAACTGTACCCACAGATCAACAAACGAGACGGCTGTGTTCAGTTGCTCTGTGTTACATTCAACTCAATAAATCCATTTTTACCTCTTTTTTTTTTTTCCCCTTTTTCTGGCAAAATGTTTTATTATTTTGTGAACATTTTTACCTCAACAACCAAAGCTTGTAGTCTATGCACGAGTTCCTCTGTGTGCTGAATCACAAAGTATCTGACTTCCCATTGACCTTACTTGCTAATTTAGGAAAGGCCACCAAGCTCCAGCAGCTGTCTCTTTCCTGTGCCTGCTATGGATCCCGTCTGCTAAGGATTTGGCGCAGGCGGGATCAAGAAGAGCCTTTTCCACTGTAGCCCTGCAGGTGAGAAGGGCCTCTCCCGTTTGGCCTTCCGGAAGACTATCACAACCTGGCTTTCCCAGCTGGCCTGGGCCTCGAGGGAGACACCCATCGCTGGAGGTGGTTGGATAAGACCTCAGCCCCGACCCATCCCGCTCTTAGCTCTCTTTGGTTTTATCACAGTTCTTAATAATACTTTGTGCTGTTTTAATCTTTTAATTATTTTTTTACTTGTTTCATAACCAGTAAGCAGCCCAGAGTCACCTCGTAGGGGAGCTGGGCAGCAAACAAAACATTAACAGATAAATTCATAAACCTTTGGTGCTGATCCCTCTCTCAAATTAACATCTGCCTTGTCGACAAAGGATCACTCTATGGCTCAAGATCTACAGCTTCAGTGGCAAACTGCCAGGCCAAAGCTATCACTGTGTCAAGCCCAGTCCGTGCCCCCTTACCTGCTCGGCTTCCACTGTAATGTTGGCAGCAGACGAGTTGAACAGATGGTCCCACCAGTGGTAGGTGAACTCCTCCGCCGAGTCATGCCCCACCTGGGTCAGGGGGAGGCAGTCACAGATCTGGCCTGCAAGCTTCAAATGCTCCCAAAGTCATTAGGAACTTCCCATGCTTGGAAGGAACCTTCAAACAAGAAAGTCACTGTCCACCACCCACCGGATCCTCTAGGATGCCCCCAGTTTCTCCCCACCCACCTAACCAAGAGTTCCACGCTAAGCGTAGATCATTCTCCGCAGACTTTAAGTAAAATCTGGACTATGGTCCAGTAAGCAAGTGCAGAAGCATTTTATAACTCAAGAACATGAACCTAGTGATCCTCAAGGCTGGACTCTACTTATTTGGGTAATCCTGGCAAGCAAGAACATGCTTTGGAACAGACAAAGTGAGCCCTGAGTGCTTATTAGGACAAAATCTGCTGGGGAAGATAGATAAATAAATAAGTAAATAAATAAATGGGTCGGCTTTGCTCAAAAGTGGGGAAGGCCGCTTCACTGTCTCTAGGCGGAGATTCCCCCTCCTCCCACTCAGTCCGACCCCTCCTTACCCCAGCTGTGTTGCATTTTATTTTGACTTTTAGGGCTTCAGCAATCCCGTTTTCTTGCTTCCCAAGTCCTTTACCTAAAAGAAAAGAAAAAAAATTCCTTCCTCCGTTTCATTAAGAACCAGACTGAAGTGAACCCAAGGAGAAAATGGCAGCTCCTCCTCCAAAGAGCCGACCGGGAGAAGGATTTCTGAGCTAGACCTACAACTGACGGAGACCCTCGACTTTCGACCCTAACCATGGCTACGTGAGGCAAGTTGTGCCTGATTCTATGATTACTATTTTTTTGCTGCAGTTATTATGTGGATCATAGGTTGCTAAGTGAAACCAGCTTCCCTGCTGGCTTTACTTGTTGAAAGCTAGCTGGGAAAGTCACAAATGGCGACCCCTCATAAATACCCGGCCGTTGCCAAGGGCCTGCAGCGGTAGGAAGCGTGAGGACCGTGTACCAAGGCAATTTTTTCAGCACCAATGGAACTTTGAAGAGTTGTTAAATGAATGGCCGTAAGTCAAGGTCTATCAATATCATGTCATCCAATCCACACTTCAGAGCCTTGTTATTCAGAACAAATTGCTACAATCAATTAAGATATGCCTCTTGTCATAATGCCTCTGTTGTTTCAAGAGGTTCCAGTCCAGTCTCTTCCTTATTTGCATCAGAATTATCCTAGCTAGGATGATCAGTGTCAGGCAGATTGGATGATGGGAACAGTTAATCCTTAAGTCCAAAAAGGGGGTTTCATTAGAATCATTTTTAATAAATTAAAATCCAGAAATTTCCACTTGATATTTCCTGCGACTTTCCTGTGGCTTTGGGGCCTTCCGATTCAGCAAAATTTGCAGGAGTAAATTATATGGAAAGCAGTAATCCAGAAAATCATTTAACTTATCCTTAGATCCTTATTTACTTAACTATCACATTTGTATCAAGCTTTTCCATATATATTATATGGCAAATCTGGCCCAAAATTTTTATAAGCCATGTTATGACACTCAAGTTAAATTTAGAGATACTCCACAAGGAACACAGAACTCAGACAGAAATTTTTCCAGAAGTCTAATTTTCTGTCTTTAAATTCCATGAACATGTAAACAACGATGAATTTCATTTGGTTTATTAATGTCTAAGAAACTTGCTCAGATAGCTCCATTGCTGAGCTGCTATTTTTATTCCCTCTTCACTAGGGTTTGTATCTTTTTAAAAAATATTTTGTTAATGCAATTTTTATTCTCTTGTAACTCTAGTTTATAACTGTAGTTTTATATGTGGTTTTACTCATTTGTTGGGGGAGTGCAATGGCGCACAAGGTCTCAAAACCATGGCTGTGTTTATACACCTAATTGCACCATACAACAGTCTGGAAGGACAAGTTTTTATACAAACTCTGCCATAATTTTTGCCCTGCAAAAATTTATCTCAACGAATCAATAATTTGCTGAGTGATTGGTCCTTTCAGTTAACAATGAGGGGCAATGTAAGTAAGGTAAGGTTAAACAATGGCCTCCCACCAGGCTCTGCAATGGCACCTACACTATTCAACTTACATATATCTTTTTTGAAAAAATGTTTTTTATTTTTTGCTACAAAAACATCATCACATCATCAAACTTTGAGCTGCAAGGGGTTACAAATTATATATATTCAATAATCAAAACATTTCAACATTTTAACCATCATAATATTTCTATGCTTCTATACTTTAACTATATCTATTTCATTTCTATATTTCTATCTTCTAGATTTAACACTTATGTTTCTATATTTGTATATCTATATCTTAATTACAATATATAATCAGATAATAATATAATCTTATTTTCTAACCAGTTGTAAAATGTATACCATATCTTATAATATTGTGTAAATACAATCCTAACTGCTGTCAATATCTGGATCATTAATTATGTATCTTTGTTTTATGTTCTAAGTATTATTCCCAATAAGAATATCTCAGGTTTCAGTTATATATATTGTAATGTCATTTTTTCTTGCCACTCGTATATTTAACCAGTATTTTCTTTACATTCTCCAGGCACCGGGACATCACCTCAGCAGCATCACTAATTCGATCAGGGGAAGAGATGTATAACTGGGTATCATCAGCGTACTGATGATGCCCCACCCCATGTCATCGGATGATCTCACCCAGCAGTTTCATGTATATGTTAAAGAGGAGGGGGGAGAGAACCGAGCCCTGAGGAACCCTGCAAGGCAGGGCTCTCGGGTTCGACCTCTGTCCCACCAACACCGACTGGGAATGGCCCGAGAGATAGGAGAACCACCGTTACACGGTGCCCCCCACTCCCAACCCCCTGAGCTGCCCCAGAAGGATACCATGGTCAATGGTATTGAAAGCCGTTGAGAGGTCAAGAAGTACCAAGATAGAGGAGACTCCCCTATCCCGAGCGCGCCAGAGATCATCCACTAGTGCGACCAATGCCGTCTCGGTGCTGTATCCAGGCCTGAAACCGGATTACAAAGGGTCTAGACAACCGGCTTCCTTCAATAGCTGAGAGGCCACCACCTTCTCAACAACCTTCCCCAAAAAGGGAAGGTTGGAGACCGGACGAAAGTTCAAAACAGGGCACTCAGCACCAAGTGACCCATTGTTAGGTGCTGCCCAGAGTTACTTTTGGTGAGACTGGCAGCTATATACATTTGATTAATAAAGAAAACAAAGTTTCTGCTCTACTTAAGTGCAGAGACTTAAAACAGGTGAAGCCCAGCACCTTTTTTCCACCCATGCTTCTTCAACTGCTTCTTTGCAAATTCCAGCCCTTTGCTCGTTGTCGTCCCTGCCATCTTCTTTTTCTTCTTCTCCTCTTTCAGAAAACCACTCATGGTTCGGCCGGATGAGCCCCCGATGAAAATCTCCAGTTCTGAAAGGAGACGGATCCTTCTTCTGCCTCCACGATCGCCAGCTGCGGGAAAGAGAAAGACATCCTATGAGGGGTGCAGGCTCCAGAGATGGCGACGTGCAGCCTCGCAGGCTGGGATCCTGAGCCAGAAAGAGCCCAAACATCATGAAAGTCTCTTTATTCCAAGAACGTGGCAGCAACGCCAGGATCGGGCTTCGTCTTCAGTCAACGGGCACAACTGCAAAATGCAGCCTATCCTCCACTCGCGTAGGAGGCCGAGGCCGGCGGTTCCTGGCTTAAGGGAAAGCGGCCCTGCGCAGACTTTGGAAGGGAAGGGTCTGCCTTCTTTTCCTGCTGCTCAGCTGCCCAGCAAAGCGAATGGCGAGGAGGAGCCGCAGCATCTTCCCCGTTAGCATCCTTCGCAGACACCGGCCAGCCCGGGCTCTGCAGCCTCGGCCACTGGAAGCCGGGCGGACTTCAACTCCCAGGATTCTGCGCTCCCAGCGGCCGAGGCTGCAGAGCCCGGGCTGCCCCGCAATCCCGTCTCCTTCCACTGCTCGGAGGACAGAAACTCCGACCCGCGCAGCCACGTGGAGCGCGCCCACCCGGCCCGGGAAACGAGCCGCGCCTCCGGCCATGGAGCCAGCAAGAGGCCCCGCGCCCATCCTCCCCAGCCAGCGGATGGGACTTGGAGTCCCGCCCGGCCCCTCGCGGCTCACCTTCGCTCGCCCGGCCGCGCGGCTTCTCCCCGGGCCCGAGGCTTCCGGGAAGGGCGGGCTGGGACTTGCCGGGCCGCCTTGTGATTGGAACGTCGCAGGGATTCTGCCGGAAGCGAGTCTTCGGCTTGGCTGGAAGGAGGAGAGGCGCGACTAGGCCCGAAAGAAACCTTCCTATTGGCCAGTCCCGTTGCCCATCCCCGGAATCTTCAACCCGCCCGTTCAATTTACATAAGGGGAAATAAGGCTTCGGATTGGCTAGCGGGGAGTCGGGGGCGCTTAAGGTCCGAGCAGCGCCCCTGCTGGTGTGGAGGGGAAGAGGCGCAAAGAAGCGGCGGAAGCGTTGGTCGTGGGCGGCGGATGGCCTCCATCTGGTCGGGATGCCGTGTTGCTACCCCCCCCCCCGCTTACCTGGTTAAAGGGGGTGGGGTGTCACGGCTCCCCCAGCCCCCGGGAAGCAGGAGAGCAATAATGCATTTTTTAAATTATCGATACTATGTTTCCTCCAGTTAGTGTATTGGAGAACTTTGAAGATCAGCTCTGGATCGCTTTCCCCCCCCCCAAAAAAAACAGGAAGAACAATGGAGGAATCCCCTACAACAGAGAAAAAGGACTCTAAGGAAAGAAATGGACTCAAGCCCACTTTCCAGAGTCATTCTGATTCGATTGAAGACATGCAGATCCCGTAACATCATCTTGTGATGGAAAGCAGCCAAAATGGGGAAGTCATGCTTCTGGGTTGAGTTGATAATTTTTAACCCTGTTTTTGTTTTGTGTGCTTGGATGTGTTCCACAGTCACATGAGTGTGTCAGATTTATAAAGCTGCTCCTAATTCAGAGGTTGAGGATGCTATGTGACCTCGATCAATTGGAAAAATAATCCAACAGTCTTTAAGCACCAGTAAGGCATGAAAGATAAAACCACTCTGGAACAATTTGCCTCTGATTCCCTTCCCTAAGAGGACAAAAAGAAATGTCACCCCTAGAAATACCAAACCATCTCAAAAATATCCTATTTTCCAGGACTAGCTCTTTGGATGAAGACTACTATCAGGCACAAAAAAAATCAGTAACCAGGTTGTTCAAATTAGTATAGTATAGGTATCCAGTAGTCTCAAAAGACTATGGTATTGGGCTCCTGGGTGAAGATTTTAGTCCCCTCAGAGCACAATAGCCTGGGTAATTCTTTTTTTTGGAGGATAGGCTGTTACTCAAGCAGCAAATCCCTCTTCTCCATGCAGCTGAAATAATCCAGTGGAACGGCGAAGCAAATACGACTGGTTCCAGATGTGTCGCAAGAGTGTCAAACCTAGTGTCAAGCTCACAGCCTCCTGATTGTGACGCAAGAACACCTCTAGGCCACAGCTCAACTCCTAGGTTGTTCAAATGAGTACAAATTTATTCCATGCTTATCGCTAAACAAGAATCTAAACTAATGGTCAAAGCAAATTGGTAGTAGATAAGAGTCAATGGAGTTGAAGGAGGACTGGATTTAGATGTGAGCACGGAGGGACTCTAGACTGCTGACGTGCTTCCCCTCCCCTCCTTGGGCTCAGCTTGGTTGTCTCCACCAACACTCTTCACGTGGAAGCTCCATTAAGCTGTTTGAGCAGTCCTCTCCCTATTCTCAGCCTGACATTTGCAAGCCTGTCGTCTGTAGATGCCCCTACATTCCTCTCTTGGGTCAGTTTGCACTGTTGTTTCTGCTTGGATGAAGACACCTTTTACTCCACCACACAATGAAATGTCAGGTTGTTTTCTATCTATCATTCTTCACCCTAGTTATGTTTTTCAGAACCTTAGGCAAATCCTAATCTAAGTTTGCCAGTGTGAATTGAAGATCTCTGGCAAAGAATCGAGTGGGTTCCAGAAGTCTCCTTTGGAAGGCAGAAAACCTCCAGAGATGGCCAAGCAGTCAGAGGTCTTTAGTAGGAAGGGTTCTTAGTGCATCAGAGAAGGCTTGACCTGCCCTCCACCTCTGTGCAGTTTACATTTCCGACAAGAGTTCATCCAAGTTCTTAATTAAAAAAAGTGGTTCCACACCCAGCTGTGAACTCAAAGGAGCAACCAGGTTTTGGAGTATCTGCCTGTAGTACAGAGGTCTCCTTGGATCACGCAGAAGAGACCAGAGACTGGTATTGAACCTTATGTCTCCCAACTCAAATTTTCCAGGCAGCTGAGTGCTACAAACTATTGATCAATAAATTGCTCTTGTCACAATAGCCCTCACAAATATCTGGCCACGCCAATAATAAAACAAAAAAATTATCATTTACAGTTTCACACATGTAGATTCTTTATGGAAATTTCATGACACAAGTCACATTTTCTGGAAATGAAAACCTGGAAAGGATTTCAGAAAGCTTGAAAAAATGAGACTGTAAATAAAGTGCTTGAATATGAGTGTTTTCAAATACTGCATGTTATTCAAGTGTATTGAGTAATATTCTAATTGCGGAAATAGAGACTTTGAGCATGTTTAGAAATGCCGCCAGAATATGACGGGGAAAGATGAAAGATTGATTAAAAATTGTATGGTTATTTATTAGGATATAAATTGGTGGACGAGTAAGTTAAAGAAGCTATGATAACATGGGCAAAAATTTTTGGATATACAATAGAATTAGAAAAATGATAGAAACTATGGGAGATAAATTATAAATTGACAATGTCTACAGCATAAGAGAATTTATATAAAATGTTTTATAGCTGGCATTTGGCCCTGGCAAGGTTGGCAAGGATGTTTAAAGTTAAGTCTGCTAAATATTGGAAATGTCATCAGACACCAGGATCATATGTGGTGGACATGTTCAGAAGCAAAAAAATACTGGTTAAAAATACGCACTTGGTTAGAAACGATGACAATGCAATATATTGAGTTCAAACCTGAGATATTCTTATTGGGAATGTTGCCGGAAACTTTTAATAAGGAGGATGCATATTTAATTGTCCATGTATTGACAGTAGCAAGGATTCACATATATTCACATTCCTACTTCTTAAAATCATATTCCTTTTTCATTAAGAATTCTTATTTCCTGGTATCTTTCACTATCTAAATTTTAAATTCTTCTTTAAAAAAGCATAACTCATTACAGAAAATAGATTGACATTCCCTTGCTGGTCCCTTTCTGGACTGAGAAGCATTACTCACAGTCACTCATGCCCTCGTCACCTCACAGCTAGATTCCTGCAATGTGCTCTACTTGGGGCTGCCCTTGAAAAGTATTCAGAAGCTTCAACTGGTCCAAAATGCGGCTGCGCGAGTAGTCATGGGGGTTCCTCAATACTCCGATGTCACAACACTCTTGCGCGACTTGCACTAGCTCCCAGTAGGCTTCTGGGTTCAATTCAAGATGCTGGTTGTTACCTTTAAAGCCCTACATGGCATTGGACCAGATTACCTTCGAGACCACTTCCTGCCACCATTTGCCTTCCAGCGCCCTGTAAGGTCACACAGGGTAGGCCTCCTCCAGATACCATTGGCCAAGCAATGTCACATGGCAATTCCACGGAGGGGGACCTTCTCCATAGCGGCCCCCTGCCCTCTGGAATGTTCTACCACTGGAGCTCCAGAGTGTCACAGACCTGCGAACCTTCCGCAAAGCACTCAAGACCTGGCTGTTCGGCGAGCCGGATTAGATTAACCCACCGAAAATTGTAATTTTAGGGGGATTTTAAATGTTTGTATGATGTATGTTTTTTATTATGTTGTGAGCCACCCTGAGTCTGCAGGATTGGGCGGCATACAAATTAAATTATTATTATTATTATTATTATTATTATTATTATTATTATTATTATTATTATTATTAACATGGCTGATGTAGAAGGAAGCCCTCTCTGATCTAGAAAGTGGTCTCAGCATGGAATGAAATAAGCAATCTTCAAAATGAGATGCATGACAACAATATGTCTAGACTCTTGACTGATGGAAGATTAGAGAAAAAAATTAAATGTTATTGTAAGGCCCTCAGGGGAGAAGAGGAGTTACAACAGACCAGCTGATTTGGTAAATGCTTGGCAGAGCAGCAGAAATGACTAGGAGGGAAGTGGATGTGGTATCTACTTGGACCAGAGACCACCCAAAACCTTGTGGTTTAAATAAACTAAAAGTCCATCTGGCCTGCTATGGTAGCAGAGATTCAGTATCTCTTCCCTCACGCAAGAAGAATGTACAGCTGGCTGATGAGTTGAAATTCTCTTTCTTGTTCCTAAGGAAAAGATATATTGATTTGGAAGGTTATCAATACAAGCCTTGTTACTAAGTACAACTGATTGGTGAATCCAGGGGTCTATCTTCCTGTCTCCAGAGTCTCCCAGCTGAAACAGCCTGGGCAGGTGGGAGACAAAGTTTTCTGGTGAGATGGGTCATAATGTACAAAGTATTCAGGATCATGTAGCCATCAATATGCTTGTCCTTTACCACAAGAACAGTCTTCTTCTTCTTGTGCCATATTCGTCATTGGATGTTGGCGATCATGTTGGCAATCCTATTTTTATCATACGTCCACTAGAAACATGATAAACCCAAAACAAGAACAGTGCTGCTACAATAGGGCCTAACATCTGTTGGCAGTTCCATTTTCACAAATCCAAGAAACTGGAATGTCCATACCATAATGTTTTTACAGCTACTAGACATTCTGGTGCAAGGGCAACAGGGAGAGGAGAAAGTTTATATTACTGAAGAGGGAAAAAGGGAAAGCAACACCCAAACATGGTGGGTAGAGAATTTTGAAAGTGTGAGGTTTTCACAATTAGGCCATGGTGATGGGGAGGGAGAAAGCACTCCATTCTGGCTGGTTGAAGTTGGAGAGGGAACAAGCACCAAGTATTTTCGGACATGTTTTGAGACAGGAAGAAAGAAATGGAAGGCAAGATGATGGAGTGTCAAGTCGAGAGCCAGGAGTTCTTACATCAGTTATAAACACAACAGGCAGTTTCAAGGCCACCAAGCACTGTCCCAAGGGTCCATTAACTTATGGGGAGAAAAAAACTAAGGGTTTCAACTTTCATAGATACAAGAGAAACTGGCAAACTGACGGTAGACAATCAACTATTTTGCTTGGCTCAACTCTTGTCTGCAGTAATAATTTTTATTTAAATAAGCCATGTTTGGGAAACATCTGCCAAATCAAGTAGCAGAGATCTGTGATTTATTCCAGAAACTTGATTGGAGAAGTCTGGCAGCTGGAGAACAAATTCCAGTGAATGGCCATTTCCATTTGTATCTTCTACCCACTGATTTTAAATTATTTGCAGCTAAATGTGTGCAAAGTTTAGGAGAAAGTTGCTTATTGCTTCATGGACTGCTTTGGCATCATACAGTTGTATATCTTAGTGCATTTCAAAACATAAGCAGAGGAGGAGCAGAAATTTTGACTATAATTCTTGAATTTCACCTTGTTCTAGAATTATCCAGATGTTTGATCCCATAAGGAATTAAAAGTTTGGAAGAATCTGGACTTGTATTCTATATTCTTATATTCAAAAATTCATTGAAAAGTTTCCATAAAGAAACAATTTGCTAATCTGGTTTATAAATGTGGGTTTATTTCACAGTTCCTCAGCCAAGCACAACTTCTGATGTTAGTAGCCATTTTGCCAAATTAAATAATATCAAAGAATCAAACATAAGGGATCTTGCATAAGAAATATTTGTGAGTGCACTGGTTTAGTTTGCAGACTTGTAGATTTTTCTGCCCATACATAAGCCAGTTTGAAGTTGATGCAACACAGACTCTCCTTGAAGTCTTGAATTTTCTGCATAAAGCAGAAGATTCCTAAAGTCTAAAAGACCCTAAATAAAACTGTTTTGGACTTCGTCCTCTTTCTGCATAGATGACTGCAAGAAACAGCAACTCCAGAACATCTACCAATACAACTTGAAAGCTCCATGACTTTGTTATACACAGGAAGTAAGCCATGTTAGTCAGCCTATATATACATTTGTTCTGAGCAAGCATTGCCCATTTAGTTTCAACACTTTTGTCAAATGATCTAGGAAAAGGGACATCTCACTGTCCCAGGGAACCTCCTTAACTCTTGGTTAAGCATATGGATCTTTCCGCCACCACCAGCACACATGAGGACTGTGACTGTGCAGCAAAGTTTAAAAAATTGGAAGGGAAAAGGTAAGACTGATTAGAGGTTGATTATTTCCTCTTATATGGCCACCAAACTGCAATGCAATTTTAAAATCAGAGTTGATGAGACTTCCTGCATATGAAAATAATGAAAAGGATGATCCCTGAATTTTTACAAATTTGTATTCCTCTGGTCATCCTTAGATTTCTTTTGGACTTGCTAGGTGTAGAAGAAAAATAGACCCACAATTCTTTTGGATTCAGAAGAAAAACCCGGACTCTCTTCTTTTCTTTTCTGGGGGAGGGTGTGCGTGAAATACACCTAGATTCACTAGAAGGTTCTTGTACTTCTCTGAATCTTCCTGGACAACTATATCTTTGATATGTATTCTGGTGTGACCTTCCTCCTGGAACTGATCACTGATTACTTCTACCCCTTTTCTCATGTTTAAGAACATATACCCATATCTATCATCCATCTATCTATCTATCTATCTATCTATCTATCTATCTATCTATCTATCTATCTATCTATCTATCTATCTA
>JANHGC010262302.1:0-15007 GCA_027560395.1 Boaedon fuliginosus | reverse complement strand
TCACCCTTCCTAGTTCCTATCTCTTCTCTCTTATGACTATACCACGTTGCTTGTATCTTTACAATTTATTAGTATTTGAGTATTAGGTTTGATTGCTTATTAGTATTGCTTATTAGTAACCTATGACTATCACTGTTGCATCTTATGATTCTTTATGAATGTATTTTTATTTTTCTTCTTATGTACATTGAGAGCATACACAAAGCAAGATGCCTCATGTGCTCAGATCCAAGTTCTCCAGTGGAAGCTATAACAGGCTCGGAATGGGCTCTGCCCCTCGTTAGGCAAACTCAACTCTGAAGAGGTGGAGCTCCTCTCTGCGTCCCCAGTCTGTTATTGCCTCTCAAAGACAACAGTCAACTCACCTCTCGTTCGTGTGTTTTCTTTGCCTTTGGCTCTTCTTCAGGTTTGAAAAAAAAAAAGAGAGAAAAGAAAGAAGGATACTAATTGAGATTTAAGAGTCTTTCAAGGGTTTTACGGGAGGAGCTGGCTTAGGTCACCAGGGGGGTGCCAGATCGTTGCCTTCCTGGAGACCTCCAGCTTAAATCGGAGGACCTTCTTCATAGGCCAAGGGGGCCCCTACAGGGTTAACCGTCCCCCCGTCCCCGCTTCCTCCCTTCAGATCAGGACCCAGCTTCCTTTGCTCCAGCGTTGAGTAAAGAGCTCCGCCGCTGGAGGTTTCGGGGGGCCGCCTGGTGCCACCTGCCTGTTCCCTCCCTTCTCCCCTCAAGAGCAGGTCCCAGCCTTGGTTGGCTCCGCTGCTGCAGGCTTTCCAGGAGGCCACCTGGCGCCACCTGCTATTATGCTGCTGAGTCCCTGCAGTGGAATTTTACGGCGTTTTTGCCACCTTCGCGGCACCGCGGCTTGACTGGGGATTTTTGCTTTCGGTTTCTGCTTAGCTCTTCGTGCCATCAGCAGAAACCTTGCAGAGGGACTCGTTGCACAGCTGCACAGTGGCTGTCAATCACGCGACTTAGACAGCCTCATCCAGGCGTGGCAGAGCTCATAGAGCTCGTAACATGGTGATTGGTCTCCGCTGGCCCTTGCAGCCCTGCCCTGAGTTGTTTCCAGGCCAACAGGCATATTAATTCTCCATTGGGGGTAGCTGGTCTCCCCCCCCACCAGAACTAATGTGGGACTCCCCAATTCAGGCCCAAGTAAGTTCCTGTAAGTGGTCTCTGCCTATTTCTTCCTCGCTGCTTGCCCGTCTGCCTCCCTGGCTGGGGAGGACAGGCCCAGGTCCGGCTCCTCATTAAAGGATGGGGTCCTGACTTCTGCCCAGTCTATAGCTAGGCCCCAACCAAGCTGGGGCTGGCAGGGGAATGGCACCTGCGTTCCAGTTGCCAGATGAATGGATTAAGTGAACTTCTTTAGTGGGAAGTAGTTATTTATTATGTCTGATAACCTTCAGGGGTACTGCGAGGCATCATTGTTGCTTTAAGGGGTTTTCGGCCTTCTCAGGATCTGGCTCTTGGCTCTATAGACCTGTGTTCACCTTGTGGGATATTCTCAACCTTCTCATATGGCAATTTGTTAACCAGCTCTATTTTTCAACAGGCTATGGGGAGGACACTCCCCAGGGTTCCCAGGCCGGCCTGGCCCCAATGCCATTATCCCTGATGTCTTGGGATGACTTCAAGGCCACAGTTCAGGCAGCAGTCTCAGCGACTGTGGTGGCCGGGGACCCTCCATCAGCTACAGCCCCTGACCCCGCTACAGGTCCCACCAAGCGGACCTGCAAAAGACGCCATCTGGAGGATCCTGAGTCTCCTTCACCTAAGGCCAGTAAGACTTCTCTGAGTCCTCCGGTCCATGTCTCTCCTGGTCCATCTGAGGTAGACCCGGAGGATCCCAGTGAGGGGATGTCGCAAGAACAAGGAAAATATTCTTCTCTACAAGGGGACATGTCCTCGGAGGAAGAAGGGGAGCTTTCCCCGCAGCTCAGGTCAGGCTATCTATTTTCCCCAGAGGCCTTCCCTAAGTTATTCAGAACCATAGTTCAGGCCCGCAACCTGGGTCTCCTGGAGCCTGAGGAGCACCATCAGTTCAATCCTCCAGCACTGGTATTGATCTGCAAGCAGTGTTTCCGGCTCCCCAGGAACCCCTCACAGGTTTCACAGTGCCTCCCTCTATAATGAAGCTCATCATGAGGGAATGGTCGGCCCCCCCTCACCTAAAGGACTCAAGACTCAAGACCTCCAGATTTTACAATCTCTCGGGAGAACAGGCCGATCTGTTCCGCCTACCAGTGTTCGACGCTCCCATAGTCGCTCTGGGCAGCTCAGCTACTCTTCCTGCCAATTCCGAAAGTTATCCCAAGAACCCTCATGACTAACGGTTGGAATTTTTGGCCAGGAAGGTCTTCGAAGCTTTCTCTCTCACCCTTCATGCCTCCGTGGCGGCCACCAGGGCCACCAGATCAGAGGTGCTCTGGTGCCAGAGGATTTCCGAACAGTATAATCTCCCCAGGGAGGCAATGTCAGGCCTCTGCAAAGTGTCCTCCATGGTAGCCTTTGCCTCCGATGCCAGCCACGATGCACTCCAGGTTTCTGCCAGATCCATGGAGTCTTTGGTGGCGGTGAGGTGCAGCACATGGCTCCATAACTGGGATGTAGATTCCTCGGCCCATGGCAGGCTCGTTTCTCTCCTGTTCAAGGACTCCAAGCTCTTTGGTGAGGACTTGGATCTTTTCCTTCTCGAGTCCGGCGGCAACAGGAAAGTTCTCCCCTCTAGGCAGCATCAACGCCATCCTACCTCGTTTTTTCGCAGACGTCCGCAGTCCTTTCATCCCTCCTATCCACGTAGTGAACAATCCGCCTCCTACTACAGGGGCCAGCCCCCAATCTGGCAGCTAGCTGCCAGAGGTCCAGGCAACGTCCCCAGGCCAGACCCTTCAACCCGAGGCCCAGCAGCAGGGGCCGGCAATGACTATGGGACAGGATCCCCCCAACGGGTAGGCGGGCACTTTGCCTCCTTCCACCACCATTGGGAGGAGATAACTTTGGACAGGTGGGTGAGGAACACCGTGGTCCGGGGTTACAGCCTGGAATTCGTCTGCCAGCCTCGGCCAAGATTTATCCGGGTCAAACGCCCCTCCTGCAGCCTAAAACACTTGAGGACTTTGTCAGCCATTCAGCACCTTCGAGACATAGCCACTGTGGAGCAGGTTCCCTGCACCCAGTGGGGTCAGGGAATCTACTCCCATTTTTTCATCATCCCCAAGAGGTCCGGAGAAACGAGGCCCATTCTAGATCTCAAGTGGGTGAACAAGCACTTGTCCAGGCCTCGCTTCAAGATGGAAACCCTCAGATCCATCCTCCGTTCCATCCACAGAGGGGATTTCATGGCCTCCCTGAATTTGAGAGAAGCCTATCTTCACATTCCCATCCTTCTGAACCACAGGCAATTCATCAGGTTTTGCTAAGACGGGTCTCATTTTCAGTTTTGGGCTCTTCCTTTCGGTTTGGCTTCAGCACCCAGGGTTTTCACGAAATTATTAGTTACCGCCATCGCCTTTCTCCGTCTCCAGGGGGTGACGGCCTTTCCCTACCTCGACGACATCTTGGTGAAGGCCTCCTCTCTGTCTCGAGCCTCGGACCATCTAGAGAAATTCAACTACTCTCCTCCCACGGTTTTTTGATCAACTGGGAGAAGAGTTTCCTTGCTCCTTCCCAATCTATACCTCATCACGGTGCTGTCATCGATTCATCTCGTTTTCAGGTCTTATCAGCGGAACGGAGGGTCAAGATCCTCCCCCTGGTCTCCCAAGTCCTCCAGGAAGTAAGGTCAGGCGTTATTCTCCTGGCGAAGCTCCTGGGTATGCTGATTTTGTGCGCCGGAATTGTTCCTTGGGTGAAGTTTCGCACAAAGGCTCTCCAAAGTCTGGTCATTCCCTTCCAAAACCACATAACCGCTCACAGGAAGGAATGGATTACCCTGGACAAGCTGGCTCGGGAGGACCTCCGGTGGTGGGCCAGTCCCCCGAATCTCTCTTGGGGATCCCCCATCACAATAGAACATCAGCAGACCTTGTACACAGACACTAGTCTGGTAGGTTGGGGCTCCAAATTCGAGCACATCACCACTCAGGGGACATGGACTCTGACTCAAGCAAAGAAACACATAAACTTCCTGGAGCTCCAGACAATTCTGCTAGCGTTGGAAGAGTTTCGTCATCTCCTGAGTCATGCTCACGTCCTCGTATTCATGGACAACATCTGCGCAAAGACGTTCATAAATCATCAAGGGGCACCTGATCGTTGCAACTTCAGCGTCTGTCCACGCAGCTCTTCTTGTGGGCGGAGCTTCCTCTGGCATCGATTCAAGCGGAATACGTGCCCGGCAAGGAGAATGTAGTGGCGGATTGGCTCAGTCACATGCACCTCGAGGAAGGAGAGTGGAGACTGCATCCAGAGGTGTTCCAGAGCCTGACCCAGAGATTCGGCCACATGGCCTTAGACTTGTTTGCCTGCCATTCCTCCGCCCAACTTCCCATGTTCTTTAGTCAGTTTCCGTGCGACCAGGCTGCAGGAACAAACGCCCTGTTGCACCCGTGGCCTCGGGGTCTTCTTTATGCCTTTCCCCCTCCCAAGTTACTTCCCAGGTTAGCAGAAAAGATCAGAAGGGAAAGAGCGGAGGTCATCCTCATTGCCCCCTTCTGGCCCCGTTGCCGGTGGTTTCCGGGCCTTCTCGAGCTGTGTGTCCTCCCACCTTACCCCCTTCCCAATCCACGTGACCTTCTGTCCCAAGGCCCCTTCCTCCATCCCGACCTCCAGCGCCTCCACTTAAGGGTATGGAGGTTGAGCGGAGCCGTCTAGCCGCTCAGGGCTATTCACACAAGTTGTAGACACCCTTATGGTGGGTCATAAGGCCTCCACAGGTCGGCTCTACAATGCCACCTGGAAGGCCCTGGAAAGATGGGGGGCTGGTAGAGGGATCAATCCAGAACGGCTCAAGACCAAGGACTTGATCATGTTCCTTCAATCTGGCCTCGAGCTAGGGCTCAGTACTTCCACGTTGAGATGCCAGGTGGCCACTATCTCGGCAGTTCTAGGTTTTCCCAAGGGGCCAACTCTCTCATCTCGCCCTCATGTAAATAAATTTCTCCAGGGGCTGCCCTCTTAAGTCCTCCTCCAGTTCCCAGAACCCCCTCCTGGGATCTGGTCCTGGTTCTTCAGGCATTGACTGAGCCTCCCTTTGAGCCCATGGCCACTTGTTCCCTAAGGGACTTTACCTTGAAGACCATCTTTCTTCTGGCCATTGTGTCAGCCAGGAGGGTTTCGGAGCTGGCGGCCCTCTTGGTGGCTCCCCAACTTGTCTCTCTCTAGAAGGATAGGGTAGTCTTACGCACAGATCCCTCCTTTATTCCCAAGATTAATTCAGTTTTTCATAGAGAAGCAGAGGTCATTCTTCCTTCCTTCTTCTCCTCTCCTACTTCTGCTCAAGAGAGATCATGGCACATCCTAGATGCTCGCAGGGCGTTCCTCTTCTATAAGGATAGGACCGCACCTTTTTGTGGGATGGAGGCCCTCTTTGTTTTGTTTTGCTAGAGGAAGATGGGTTTAAAGGCCTCCTCCACCATCATCTCTAGGTGGATTCGGGAGTTTATTGTGGCCGCATATGATGCCCTTCATCTGGTACCATCCCAAGGGATAGTAACCCATTCCACCCGGGGTGCTGCTACGTCGGCCACCTTCAAGGCCCTTCTTTCATTAGACCATGTTTGCAGGGCTGCCACTTGGAGTGTTCCACACTTATTTATTAAACACTACAAGATAGATGCCTATGCGTCCAGGGACCTTTCATTTGGTAGAGGGGTTATTCAATCAGTCACGTCAGCCCCTCAGTCATCCCACCCGTAGGTCCTCTAGGGTATTACACCCATTCCTACATCACCGAGCCCGTTATAGCCTCCACTGGAGAATGGGGGGTTGGACAGTTACCATGAACTCCCATTCTCGGTGGAGATATAACGGGCTCAGTGCCGCGCCCGCTTTGACTTTGGGGTTGGGTATTTGCTTGTTTTTGGGTTATGTGTATGCAGGACCTTGGTCCGGTCGTTTTGTGTTGTAGTCTGAAGGCATGGTTGGAATATGTTTTAGTTTTATTATTAAAAATGGTTTGTTTGCACTTTCTGGTGGAGTTCCAGTGTCCTATATTATGGGGTTGTTCCGGGGACATTAACGCTTTGTTTCAGCTGGTTACATCTGGGGATGCAGAGAGGAGCTCCACCTCTTCAGAGTTGAGTTTGCCTAATGAGGGGCAGAGCCATTCCTACGTCACTGAGCCCGTTATATCTTCACCGAGAATGGGAGTTCACGGTAACTGTCCAAACCCCCCATTTTACCTTGTAACATTGTGTTTTATTGTTGTTAGACTCCTCGAGTTCCCCTTGACCAGGGAAATGAGGTGGGGTATAAATCTAAATAAACAAATAAACAAACAAACAAACAAATAAATAAATAAATAAATAAATAAATAAGAAAGAAGGAATAAAGGGAGTGTTTAAAGCTATTCAGTTTGGATAAGAGAACAAAAAGAGCGTGTATGGTGGTTCCTTTGTTGCTAAATGTATTCATATATTAATATATAAATGTTACCTGTGGCAACACTAGAGATGTGATGGTTTGTAATATACATGTGTGTGTACTTTTGTATGCAAAAGACATCTTGTTTCTGGCTGAAAATGGAATAGGTTACAGCAAATTTTAGACCTTATTTCTAATGCAGTCTATATCTATAAAAGAGAAGTGTGGGTGTGTGGGTTTGCCAACACCAATCTGGCCCAAACTTGCCAGGAACATGCCTTGCACTCTGGAAACGAGCACTGGGGGAGGTTACGAATGCCTTTGGGGGGTCTGCACCCCTGAAAAAGCGTGCTGAACTGCACACCCCCACCCACATTCAAGTTCCAAAACCAAACTGTTGGATGGGGAACATGGACTGAATAATTGCAACATGAAAGCAAATGGTAAAAACTAACAGTAGGAAAACAGAAATGTTAAGACTTGCATAATAGGTCTACAACTAGTTACTATTTTTTCATCTACCGGTATATATACCAAAAGATAATTTTGTCTAAAATATGTCCCTGACATGGAAATTTGCTTTCCATCTATCAACTTGATCTACTATCTATTCACTTAACAGAAAACAGTTGACAGGAAACCCCAAAAACAAAACTAGTCTTCAAAATCCTCTGTCAACAGCCTGTTACTGTACTTAACATGCAGAAATTCCACAAATGGCTTAGAATCAGGGGTGGGTTCCTACCGGTTCGCTGGTTATGCACTTCGTGGGCTCGCTTGCCGAACGCCAATCAAACACGCACTGCACGTGATTGACTTACAAATATTCGTGCTAGCCGTGCGATCCGCTGCGCAGCTGCTGGGTCAGAGTGCTTGCAGAACACCATGAAGATTTGTAAGTCAATCGCGCACTGTGTGCGTTTGACTGGCGTTCGGCAAGTGCGCCCATGAAGCACATAACCAGTGAACCAGTAGGAACCCACCCCTGCTTACAATGTCCTATAAACATGTTTAATCTATTGTCTCTAAACAGTGTGGTTTATTTTGCCATCTCGGACCATTTTAAAATCCATTCTTCAACAGTTGGCGTCTCTTTTCCTTTCTAAAATTTGGCATAGACAATCTTTGCAGTCGTCACCGTGTAAAGAGATAAGATCTCAAAACTCTTTTGATTTGTCCATAATGCCTAAAAGAAAAGCTTCAGATTTAATTAGTATTTGTATTTTGGGTATCTTCTGCCTTATAATTATTGTGTTTATCAAGTATGATTTATCATACTTACAATACCACCACATGTGACAAGATGTTCCTGGAATTTAATTACATTTCTAACATTTGTTAAAAGTTCCTGTATACATTTTTGCCAGTTTGTTCCTAGTCAAATACCATCAATATATAATTTTATATAAAAAGATATCTTCAGAAAACCCTGATTAAGTGGATTATCTGGTTTCTTCCAGCCAGGATTCAGGTCCAAAGACAGCATTGGTATTTGGATGACCTCTGGTGGGAGTGAGTAGTGCATATTCAATCCTTGCTCCACTTGAACTCTCACTAACTTTTGATGCTATATTTCTGGGCCAACTTTGAGGTTGGGATTGGGCATCAGTGTATTGTGTTGGTTTATTCCCTTCCTTTGAGTCCAATTCTATTCAGTATTAATTGCAAGAATGCAGAATGCTGCAAGGCTGGGTCCTATTTATTATTCAGCATATGGCATATCGTACATGGACTAGCAATATATATTAATATTTCACCAAGATTAGTAAGGTAAAGGTAAAGGTTCCCCTCACACATACATGCTAGTCAGTTCCCGACTAGCAGTCGGGGGGTGTCAGAGCTTGGTGCAGAATTTGTGCAATGAACGAGACGCTGCCATACCAAATGTAAGCAACAAACGCTTACTTGTAGTCACGAAACAGAAAGCATAGCTATACACGGAACTTCCATCAAAAACAACCTTGAGGCAGTTGCTCACCGTGTGTCCCTAAATACCACCCACTCAGCCGCACCCCCAGCCCGCCCAGTGACGGCCTTAATGAGTTCTTAATGATGGCTTATTTCCTTGGACTCGCCGTGATCTGGCTCCTACTCCCGGGCAGAACACAGTGGGTTCTGACATGTCGCCCCCCCCCCCTCACCATTTAGCTTCCTGCAGAAAGGGAGATATAAGAAAGGGGTGGACAGGGATGAGGACATTTCCCTTTACTGCAGCTCACAGGGTTTCTCGGGGTGTCGAGTATGGAACTGACGGAGCAGCCGTGGAGTTAACATATTGTGCACCCCTACCCAGGATGCATCCGTATTCGGATATCCTTTCCATTTTACTAGATATTGCAGTTTCCCCCTGCGGATCCTGGAGTCTAATATCTTTTCCACTTCGTATTTGTTGCCCACAACAGGGCCTGGTGGAGGGTGGGATGGTCCCTGACCCCCTCCCCTCAGCGGTTTCAACAGACTACTGTGAAAGACCGGGTGTATTTTGCCCAATAAGGGGGTAGCTTCAGTCTTACTGTTACAGGATTGACGATTTCTACAATCGGGAAGGGACCCAGATATTTTGGGCCCAACTTTTTACTGGGGAGATGTAGGTTTATGTACTTAGTTGATACATATACTTGGTCCCCTAGCATGAATGGTTTTCCCTCATCCCTTTTTTTATCAGCTTGCATCTTATAACTGTCTGCAGCCTTCCTCAGTGCTTTTTGGACATAATCCCAGGCACGAGGTATCACGTAGCGCCACTCTGCGGGACTTACTGGGTCGGTATTCCCTTCCGACAACTCAGGAATGGGGTTGAATTCCATCCCATTTATTATTCGAAAAGGGGTGTGCCTAGTACTAACATGGAGGGAATTGTTGCACACTACCCCGGCAAATGGTAGCATATCCACCCAATCGGTCTGTTGGTAGTCTATATAACAGCATATAAAACGTTTGGGGATTGAATTCACTCTCTCAGCAGCCCCATTAGTGTTTGGGTGATACGCCAAACTTAGGCCCTGAGATGACCCGATCATTGAAATAAACACCCTCCAAAATTTCACCATGAATTGCACCCCACAGTCTGTTATAATCTTTCTCGGTACCCCATATAAGCGATATATATGTTAGATGAATAAGACTGCTAGCTTTCGCGGATCCCTTTACAGGGTACAAAGTGAACCTGCTTTGAGAAAAGATCCACTATAGTCCACATTACGTTATACCTGTTGGCATAGGGCAGGTCCACGATGAAGTCCATAGCTATCACCTCCCATGGTTTGGTCGCCTCAGTCATGGCTGTAACAACCCTATGGGCTTAGTAGTACAAGGTTTTGCAGCTAAACATACTCGACAGTTCTGTATGTAATGCTCGACGTGCAAGCGCATGTTGGGCCACCAAAATTGGCATTTCACTAAATGTAGTGTTCGAACAAAACCAAAATGGCCGGCCTGCTTTGTGTCATGGCATCACTGGAGAACAGTTCCCCTCATCTCCTGAGGTATTCACAAACCATAGTCTCAAAGCTTCCAAAAATAGGTCGACGGCCACCAGCTCCTGGGCACGTTCTGCATGTAATGCTGCACCCAATCCGCTGCCTCCCCCTCCAGTGCTGCCATTATAGCCACCACCATCGACCATTGTGATTGATATACATGTCCAAACTGATCTAGGTGGTCAACCACCTGGCTCAAAAAGAGGTCTACCCTATCAGGATTGCCATCAAAAGACATCTGAAGAGGGGGCGGGGCCCAAACACGTTGGTGCTGCTGCCTGTGCTGTTGTGATATTGGAGGGGGTGGTATCGGGCGTTGCTGCTGTTGTCCTGGAGCAGCCCAGACCTATTGTCACATTAACCCGATGGAGGCTCTGTCATCTCCGCCTATCACCACTCAGGGGGGGGGGGGCTTCAGTGACTGTAGGATGTCTGCCAGGGACGACTCTCTAGGCAATCTCCATTGCTGTTTGGCCACACCGCCGCTGCACAGATCCGGGCTTCCAAAGTCACTCTGCCGCCAGGAATTGTAACACCCCCTCTCCCGCTCCATGCTGGTAGCTGACCTCTCCATACTTCTTCAACATGTCAATCGTGCCGGCCCCTGGGTTGATGGTACTTCCATCCTCATCATCATATACCCAGTGCCGTACCCGCCAATCCCTCCAGCAAGGACACCTTTGCATCCCGACGCTGCTCACCAGCTGGCTGCGATCCCCGGAAGCTTCCCGACGCTCCTTCAGCCGAACCACAGGGTCTCCTCACATGCCAGCCCTTGGCATCTCCTCCAGAGGGCCCGCAGACGGTGGCGTGCCTTCCTCATCCCTCAACGCCACTGCCGCAACAGCATCCACCAGCTCCTCCATGCTCACTTCCCCCACTGCCCCTTCCATCTCGGATAACAGAAGAGATGCAAGGTTGTTTTTCTGTCAGAGCTTGCTGCAGAATTCGTGCAATGAACGAGACGCTGCCATACCAAATGTAAGCAACAAACGCTTACTTGTAGTCACGAAACAGAAAGCAAAGCTATACACAGAACTTCCATCAAAAACAACCTCGAGGCAGTTGCTTGCCATGTGTCCCTAAATACACACCCACTCAGCCCCACCCCAGCCCACCCAGTGAAGGTCTTAATGAGTTCTTAATAATGGCTTATTTCCTTGGACTCGCCGTCATCCGGCTCCTGCTCCCAGGCAGAACACGGTGGGTTCTGACATGGGCAATGCTCATCTCAGTTTCAAAGTCGAAGAGCCAGCGCTGTCCAAAGATGTCTCCGTGGTCATGTGGCCGGCATGACTAAATGCTGAAGTCTCATGGAACACTGTTACTTTCTCACCAAAGGTGGTCCCTATTTTTCTATTTGCATTTTTACATGCTTTCGAACTGCTAGGTTGGCAGAAGAGGGGGCAAGTAACAGGAGCTCACTCCGTTATGCGGCGCTAGTGATTTGAACCACCGAATTGCTGACCTTCCTGATAATTTTTATTTATTTAAATTTTTTTTGCAAGTATCATCATCGAACAACATCAAACATCACGTTAATCAGGTTACAAAATCACACATTTATCTTAATCTATAATTAACTCCAAATCTCCTTCTGGTACAAAAATTTAACTGGCAATATTTTCTTAAATTAAATTAATTCTCCCTAATATCAAACTTGAAAAATAAAAATCCATATATCAATTTATCCTTTCTATTCTAACATCTATGCCATAACTTTGCCCTCCTCCTTTCCCTATAGTTTAAGATGGCTGCTAGCCATCGTCTCTCCTTCATCTTTTAAATACAGTATCTTTGCTTCGCCCCTCATCATCTTTTCCAAACTCCAGCCTCCTATCTTCTTCTTCTCAACTTTTAACTTGGTTAGTATTTCACACATTTCTCCATCAAAACAGTCCAAATTTATCATTACTTATCCAAGCCCAATTTCCCTTCTCCAAGCTTTTTAGCTTCGTTAGTTTTGTCTCTTTTTGCTTCTTGTTGAAGTGCTTTAGCCCCATTTCAGTCAGTTCCAATTTAGCTGTCTCCAATTGGTCATTTTCTAATGGATCTGCCTCTTCCTCCTCCACATCCTGGCCAATCTCCTGTTTCGTGGTCTCCTCCATCTTGCAATCAGTCCATATTTGTAAAATACCCATCATTTTCCTCATAATTTCCCAGATCGAGTTGAACTCCTCCAATATATTTCCAACATATGATGTCTCGGGGGTGGTGGTGGTAGGTCCTCCATGTCTTTAAATTCTGTCATCATTTTGTATAAGTAAATTTTATTAACAGCAGAAGAAACAAACAATCCCCACTGGTTGTAATCAAAATTCCAATAATCCAAATTCAAAATCTGTTCTTATTAGCTACTTTGGAGCTGGGTTTTTTATCTATCCTTTCGCCAATCCAAAAATTTGCAAATCCCAAACAGATTTTATTATTATTGGGAGCTCACCAGGGGGGCGTGTTATGTCATTTAATTTAATTCCACATTTTCTCCTGCCATTTCTCCCCCACAAATTTGGCGTAATTTCTCTTTCCCGTTTCTAAAAAAAAATTCCAAGTCCAAGTCTCTCCAGAATTAAAAATTAAAATTGCTTTCTCTTGTCTCACCCAAAAGCACGATGTTGATTCTTTCTTCTTGCTCATTTGCCTCCGGCAACTGTTCCGGCTTTAAAGTGGTGCCATTGCCATTGCTGCTTTTCCATTCCTCAGGCACAAAGCTTTGTCGGATGCCCAGATGGGGAGATGGTGATGCTCCCCTCAGGCACCTATGATACTTATTTTCCAGATCCTACAAAGCCGGAATGGATCCCTCCGAACCTCCAAAGGAAAGGAATATCGGGGGGGGGGTTGCATGTCCCATCTCGCCGAGATCCCAGCCCTGACCTTCCTGATTGACAAACTCAGTGACTTAGCCACTGAGCCACCACGTGCCTTCATAGATTAGTAAAACACAATAAAATATACAGCAAATGTTTAAAAGATCTATGTTCAAATAGCAATGTCTAGGCCATCTAACCATTAAAGCATGGCATTGTTGATATAAAAAAAATACTCGGTAATTTCCCGTTCCTGTTTAACATCTATATGAATGTACTGGGTGAAATCATCTGTCAGTGTGGAGTCAGCATGGGGTTCGTAACATCAGTGTGTTGATGATACCCAGTTATATTTTTCCATGCCTGGTGAACTAAGTGGTTCTATTCATGTCCTCTTTTGTTGCCTTGAAGCTGTGGAGATCTGGAGCAAAAAACATCAATTGAACCCTGGCATGAGTAAATGGGTTGGGAACTTCTGTCTCTGGAGATTTACCATACTTGATGATTGATAGGGTTGTACTATCATAAATAGATCTGGTGCAGAATCTGGGAGTCCTGGACTCACCACTCCTGCTCAGAAAACCAGTGTCAGTAATGGCTAGTAACCCCTTTGCACAGCTTCATGTTAAGCACCGGTTTCACCCACTCCTGTATTGGAAAGCTGTACTGTCAGTCACTCATGCACTAATCTGCTTTCAAATGGATTACATGTGCCTGCCCTTGAAAAGTATCTGGAAGCTTCAACTGGTACAGATTGCAGCGAGGCGGGCAATACAGGTACTCTGTGAACTGCACTTGTCACACCTTTGCTCTGCAAGATGCATTGGTTGCCGGTTTGCTTCCAGATCCAATTCATGAGGCTAGTATGACCTGTAAAGCCCTATATCATGTGGGACCGGGTTATTTGAGGGTGCTCTCCCCAATTATATCTACCCATCCCATCAGGTCCAGCAGAAGGGCATGCTGTGGATCCCGTTGGTCAAGTAGTTTTTTTTTTTTAGCAGGAGCCAGAAAGAGAGTCTTTTTGGCTGTTGTACTCATCATTTGATACATCATTTCCTCCCACCTGAGGTGAGATTGGCCCCAACTTTTCTGTCCTACCAGAAGAATCCTTAAAACATGGATGTGCATCAGGCTTTGGGATCCCACAGATAAAGGTAAAGGTAAAGGTTCCCCTCACACATATGTGCTAGTCAGTTCTGGACTCTAGGGGGCAGTGTTATCTCCATTTCAAAGCTGGAACCAGCACTGTCCAAAGTTGTCTCCATGGTCATGTGGCCAGCATAACTAAACGCTGAAGGCACACGGAACGCTGTTCTCTTCCCACCAAAGATGGTCCCTATTTTTCTACTAGCATTTTGACATGCTTTCGAAATGCTAAGTTGTGTTGTGTTCCACGCCTGTAACACATGGATTGAGGCTCTTTCTTAAAGACACAGACTTATTCCGGGCCAATAAAGTACAAGAGACAGTTTCACTTTACTAAATTTCTCTGGCAACCGTCCACACTGCTCCGGGCAAAATGCCAAATGTCCCAATAACATAGAAAGACTTAAAATAATTAGTTCATGGCCAGAGGCACAGCATACAAACAACTGAAGACTCAAAGATTAATATAATTCAGACAAACCACAATACTTTGAAACCAGGACCAGACATGATACTTGATGTGACCAAATCAACGAGTTGCTCTCTGCAAGAGTCCGTTTCCAACCACACCCCTTTTAAGTCCTCTGGGGTGTGACCAATTACCAATCAGCTGTGGCTCGGCTTCTTCCCTTCCTCTGTTGCTACTGTTGCCTCTTCATTAGCCTCCGAGTTGTTGCATCACTCAGAGCCTCTTCTCCACTGCTATTGCCATCCAGAGGCTCCTGATAACTAGTGAATGGCCCAGCCACAGGCCCAGTATCAGCAGCCAGTTCAGCCCCTCCATCCAACTCCGACTCTCGATCTTCCTCTGAGTCAGAATTGGCTGTCAGAGTTGTAGCACGCTGCTGAGCCACAACAGGTTGGCAGAAGCTGGGACAAGTAATGGGAGCTCACTCCGTTATGTGCAGGGGTGGGTTTCAAATTTTTTAACAACCAGTTCTGTGGGCATGGCTTGGTGGGTGTGGCTAGGTGGTCATGTGTGTGGGTGGGCATGACTAGGTGGTTAGGTGTTGGGTGGGCTGTCCACCCCAGTCACATGACC
>JANHGC010261608.1:0-15013 GCA_027560395.1 Boaedon fuliginosus | reverse complement strand
CCGCCACCCTGGCTACCTCCTCGAGCAGTCCAGGCAGGGCTGTGGTGACGCAGCTGGGAGGCAGGTACGTCAACAACAAGCCCACCTGTACCCCTAGGTCCAACTTCACAAGGAGGGACTCACACCCGTCAATCTCCAGAACTGCGCCTTCCCGTGGACATAATTCCTGACGAGTGATCAAGGCCACCCCACCACCCCTGCCCTGGGGTCTCGGCCGGTGCATCACCTGAAACCCGGAGGGGCACATCTCCACTAGGGGAACTCCCCCTTCCAGCCCCAACCAGGTTTCCGTGATGCACGCCAGGTCGGCCCTCTCCTCCAGGATCAATTCCTGAATTAGAGGGGCCTTCCTTACCACGGACCTGGCATTGAAAGCCAACAGCCAAAGACCAGGGCCCAACCTTCCCCGGCCAGCGGGTCCCTGAGATGAGCTTGGGGGGTCGGAACGCGGTACCGCCACCAATTGGCGGGTATGCGTTCCCCTCTGATGGCTAACCCTCCGGCTCCCGCAATACCTGCCCCTCCCAGTCACCACTGAGATCGGCCGCCCCTCCAGCTCCCTTCTGTTTTACAGGGAACCAGAGAGAAGGGAGCATGCCTGTGTGTGGTAAAATAATCGATACAGATAGTCCTTGACTAACAAATAAACTATTTGTTTATTGACCATTTTAAACTACAACAGTACTAAAAAACTGGCTTATAACTATTTTTCCCACTCATGGTTAAAATTCAGACACTTGGCAATTGACATGTATTTATGATGGTTGCGGTGTGGCATACATAGCTCATGATAAGGGATCTTCTGTGAATTATAACATGGCAGGATTCTATCTTTTTTTTCCCCAGCTCACAAATGTTTTTAGGAGGTCGTCTACAAGTTAGCTTACCAAAAAAATATTGGCAGCACATTTTATTTTTCAGAAAGATGTTTAAACAACTAATTTAAGAATTTAAGAATTCCTTTTCTTGGCTTTCAGCTTAATTTAAGCAAGCCCACCCACTCCAGTCTGAGGCATTGTCAGATTTTATCCTTTTCTTGTTTGAAATGAGTGGGAGAGTACAATGAGGAGAATTAGAGTGCTTGGATGCCTATAACTCTCACAACCTTTATAAACAACACCTGCAATTTATTTTCATTTTTTAAAAAAATATTTATTAGAATGATGTATTTTAAGCATTTACAACTGCTAACTTAGCAAGTGAGAATCTAGTGAACATTTAAACTCTCTGTCACTCAGCATTCCTGTAGATCTTATCTATAAAAGGTTCAGGAGTATTTTCTCTGATTTTTTCTCTGGTGATATTTTGCATTACATAGCTATATGATCTTCTACCTTTATTTCTATTGAACTTGAATCATAAAATTTAGGCTTTAGGTCAGAGGTGGTATTCAGCCAATTCTGACAGGTACGGGAGAACCGGTAGTGATAATTTGATTGGTTCAGAGAAAGAGCAAATGCCACCTCTGATTGGGCCTGCCCCTCCCCTCCCAGGAGTCTCCACACACCCCTATTTGGCTGTCAGGATGCTTCAGTGTGGCTTTCTAGGCAAAAAATGGAGCGTGGGGGAGGGTGTGGTGGCTCACCCAGTCACATGACTGAATAGCCATGCCCATCAAGCTCACAGAACCAGTAGTAAAAAAATTTGAATCCCACCACTGCTTTAGGTACATGACTGCTAGGTATCTTTATGGTATTGAACCAAGACAAAACCTGAAAAAGATAGAGGAATTTGATAAACCAGATTATTTGAACCTTTTTTCAGTTGAATTTTATTGTGGAACATAATATCAAGATGTCATTCATCACAACTGTTGATAACTTTTGACAGAGCTGGGATGGGAGCAGGGTTATGACCATCTTGGTTCTATTCATTTCATGGAGGCAGAGGCACTCTCCCTTGCTGACGAATTGGAGGAGATAAATCTTATACCTTGGGGACAATTTCCTTCCATTAATTAGCTTACCACATGCACGCCCTTCTCTCTTTTCAGTTTAACTGAGTTTCCCATCTTCTCAGCTGCAAATGCCTGTCCTGCTCGTTCCCGTCTTCCGCTCTGCAGTGCTTCCAGCAAGGCGAAGGCCGGCCGCTTGCTCCAGAACGAGGGGTTCTGTTCTCTGATTTGGGGAGAGCAGGAAAAGATACCCAGTTACGACTCCCGTACCTCGAGGCTGGCCATTGCTGGAAACACAGCAGCAAGGCTGCGCTAAAATGACATCCCCCTCACAACCCACCCCAGGCTAAAAAAGGCAGTAAGTGAATTCCTTTGTGTTGGGGAGTGATTTTTCCAACCATGAATGGAAAGCAGGTTGCATTATTGGGGGGGGGGGAGAGACCATAAGGACACAAACATTCATAGAACTGTGGGTTAAATTGCACCCCACTTCTGACATTTAACCTCCGAGCAGGGAGCTGCAGCAAAGCAACCAACCTCGGAAAGGCGGCAGAGCTGGAGGAACCAGGCATTCGAGGGAGGGGTGGGGGTGGGGGCTGCCTTGCTCTCCATTCTCCCCTTCTGCCGTTCATCCCCTGCCCTCCAAAGCAGGGTGGGCTCCTCTGGAGGAGCCGTGTGTAGCGCCAAGAAGCCTGAATATTTGGGGCAGAGCTCCGCCTACAGTCAACCTGAATTAAACCATCTGGGAAGCTATCAGAGATCTGGGTTGCTGCTGCATTGTTGCTTTTTTTAAAGAGAGACTTTAAGGGACGAATCCGTTTATCTGCAGCCGCAGGAAAGCTTCACTCGCCGCTCTCCCCTCAATGGCGGGCGAACATTGCACAGAGAAGCTTGAGGTATTTGGGGAGGCCTCAGTCGCCCCCAGGGGGGAAAAAAAACCCCACCAGTTGACAGACTGAGAGGACAGACTGCTGGAGTCGAGTTTGCCTGGCAGGTTCTGCCCACTTCAGGGGGGCAGAGACCACCCTGGCGTAGTTGCACAAGCCGTGCTGGCCGGTAACGTTGCCAGATTAGAGTTTCTGCTTATGGTGAAAATGCACTTAATAAAATGGAGGTTGGCACCAGTCAGCTTTTGTGGTTAGCGACTTCCTAGTTCTCCCCTGAAAATACAAGTGCAGATTAACTCCCGCGGCAGCCTCTGCAAAAGCCCAGGCGAGGCCTTAAGGAGGCCTGTCTGAGTTTAGGCCCCTGGAGTCCCTGGGTGCCTGTTTTACTCCTCCAGCCACCCAGATGTTGGCGGAAATTGTGCAGGGTTTTCTTCCACCTAGGAATGGCAAACTCTAAGATAATGCCTTCTTTTAAAAAAACACCGGATGCCCATTTTCACTGCCGAGGGCAGCTGGTGGGCTGTGGTGGGATCCAACCCCACAACAGCCGGGCATTTCAGTCTCCCTGTTTCGAGTATGCTTCCCCTTCTTCCTAGAAACGAGCCCAGGACTGGGCTGCTGTCTTACTGACCTAGTTCTTAAGTCACGCTTAAACCACTGTTTGTTTTCGATCGTATGTAAGGAATGAACCTCCTCTTGCACATTCCCCCCTCAGGTTGAATATAAACCCCGGTTTTCACAAGCCAGCCAGCCGGCCGGCTTGTCTTGGAGCCCAACGGTCAACTGCAGACCTTTTTGAATGTCGGGGGGGAACCTGGGCAAGGATCTCTTCCCAATTGAAATGCCCATCTGGCCTTAGGCAGGTTGCGTCTCCTCTGAGGCCAGGAGTGGCATTTTATGCCCATGAAAAACGCCCAGACGCTCAGCTCGCGAGGGGCTTTCAATGAACGATGCCCTCCCCCTGGTTTCAGGGCGGGTAGGAGGGGTCCAAACATTCGGCTGGATTTTACATTTCAGGAACAGGGCTTGTCCGGTTCCCCCGGCTTAGAAAGGCAGGAGGCCAGAGGCGGCTGCGAAAGGCGGCCAGCTACAGCCGCTGGAACAAGGGCGTCCCTGGCTCAAAGAGCCGAGGCCCCACAGCGAAGGGAGGAAATGGCGAGGGTGATCCATCAAAAGCAGGAAGCGACATTTGGGGCTCCCGGAAAACTAATGAATGGCAGCTGTCAGAAAGGTAAGACTGAGAGGGAAAGGTTGCTTGTTTGTTAAAGGGGGTCCTGAGCAGGGCAGGAAGGTTCAGGGCAGCTGGCATGAAGCCTGCAGGGGAGACTCTCTTCCCGGATTAAGCCTGAAGGAAATGTCCAACAGACAGACACACACACACACACACACACACACACACACACACACACACACACGGCAGCTTTACCACCTGGTTGCACATTTATTTACTTACTTACTTACTTACTTACTTACTTACTTACTTACTTACTTACTTACTAAATGGCACCCATCCCACTGTTAAGATGACCCTGGGAGGCTTACCAATGGTAAAGGAAATACAGAAAATTAAAATTAAGAAGAGTGATGTAAAAACGTAAGGGCCAGGGGACAGGCGCCATCTTTCACACCTAGGCACACAACATCTCCCCCCCCACACACTTCAGAGGGTCTGTGTTGCAAGACGTGCTGACCTCCAAACAAGCAGCCACAGCTGTACCAGGGCTTTGCAGTTGGCTCCAGGAGTAGCATCTCCCCAAACAGGGAGTTAATTAGGTGAATCGGTTCGTGGGGCAAAGAGGCCCAGCACCTTCACAGGCCTCTCGGTCAATTATTTAGAAGGAACCACGCCGATCCACGCCATAAAATCTCAGCGTGCTTTCACAAGTCACAGTAATCCTGTGACTTCATTGTGAGAGATGACACATTATACAATTTATATAAGGCTGTATTCTTGGTTCAAACTACCTAAAGTTGGTGTTTTAAAGAAAAGCCACACTACTACTTATCCAAGGTGCAGCCATGTTTGCCGGATGCGTGAACTTTGCTGGCCAAGGACATGCAGAGCTTCTGGCTTGGGACAAGTTCCAGGTACTGCGTTGTACAGGAAAACAAGGGAACGGATAAGGGAATACCAAAGAGCGGAGAAATGAAGGGTGGAATAGCAGATTATAGGCGGATGGTTCTCATGTGACTGACCTGGGAAGGAGGGACAGTTAATAGAAATGTATAAAATATACTGAGGTCTGTCACCAGTGTGGCCTCTTCCTCGAAGCTTAGAGATCCACCAGCCTTTGCAAATGCTTCCTTAAGAAAAACCGGCGCTGGGAGGAAAGCGGAGGGCTCCGCGGGTCATCTAGTCCAGCCCCAGAGACCGTCCTCCCCTTCTCCAGGCCAAGCCCCCTGCCCGGTTGGGGGGAGGCCGGGGGGGTCGGGATCACTGGGGGGCTCCTGGCACCGGGCTCCTCCTCCTCCTGGGGTGGGGAGGGAGGCCCAAGTTGAGGACCTCTGGGGACCCCCTCCGGCCATCGGCAGTTGGGAGCCACGCCAAGGAGGCTGGACCCCCCAGGCGCAGGGGCCCCGGCTGCCGTTGGAACCCCTGGATCCGCCTGGATGGCACCAAGACTGGTGTGGCAGCGGGGGATATAGGTATTCACACCTATAGAGGGTGCATAGATGCACACACATATATACACATGCCTATATATATATATACATATACATATATTATATATATACACACACACACACTACTTCCAATTTTACCAAATTACCGAATAACCAAAGACTTACATACAAACACCCGCGAAAACCTCAGTATATATATATATGTGTGTGTGTGTGTATACTATACACACCCACACAAAACGCACACACTTATACACGTACATGCATGCTGGTCTAGAGCCTCCTGCATCAGCAGAGGGTCGGACTAGAAGGCCTCCAGAGACCCCCATCCGCGCGGGGTCTTGGCTCTTGCCGCAGCCGGGGCTGGACTCCCCTGGCCGGACAACGGGCGGGCGGGGCCGGCGGGAGAGACCCTCCCTCCCTGCCTCCTTTGCCGCAGGGGCCGCCTCGGAAACCTTTCTCCGCGGACCGTCCGGGCTCGGGGCACACGTACTGGGCGCCGACCCGCATCTCCGCTTCACACGTGCGCCGGCCGCGGGGCGCTGAGGGAACCCGGGTTGAACGAACCACGGCTCGCGGACACGGCCAATCGGGGCAGGTCCGGCTCCGGCGCGCTGCCGATTGGGCGCGAGGGAGAAGGTCCCGCCTCCTCTGCCTCCCGGTTGGTCGCAGGACCCGCTTCGCCCGGCCCGGAGCCGGGGAGGGACGGCGCGGCCCGCCCCCGGCTGGCCCCTCGCTCTGCGCGTGCGCGGCATCCCTTCCTCCGTCGACGCCGCGAGCGTTCCGGGCGGCGGAAAGTGGGGGGGGCAGCTCCGGCCAGAGCGGCGGCGCGCGTGCGCAGAAGCGCGTGTGAGTTGGGGTTGGCCGGCAGGAAGGAGCGTGGCCCCCCGTGGAGGGAGGGGCGCCCCCAATCGTCCGCCGCGGTCTGGCCCGCGCCCCCTCGGCCCCGCCTGCCCCGAGGGCCTCCCCCGGCCGGCAAGGCGAGCCCCAGGGGCCCCGGCGCTGGGAGGAAGGCGGAGGGCTCCGCGGGTCATCTAGTCCAGCCCCAGAGACCGTCCTCCCCTGCTCCAGGCCAAGCCCCCTGCCCGGTTGGGGGGAGGCCGGGGGGGTCGGGATCACTGGGGGGCTCCTGGCACCGGGCTCCTCCTCCTCCTGGGGTGGGGAGGGAGGCCCAAGTTGAGGACCTCTGGGGACCCCCTCCGGCCATCGGCAGTTGGGAGCCACGCCAAGGAGGCTGGACCCCCCAGGCGCAGGGGCCCCGGCTGCCGTTGGAACCCCCGGATCCGCCTGGGAGGCCCAGGGCTGGGGGGTCCTGATGGGGCCCTTCTGTCTTCCAGCCGGGAGAATGGATCCGGGCACCGAGACGCGGAAGCCGCTGCGGGCCAGGAAGACCATGGCTGTGAGCAGCCGGAAGCAGGCGGAGCAGCTGAGCAAGATGAAGGCGGCTGTCCCGGCTGGCGAAGGAGCCGCGGGCCGAGGGAGGCCGGCTGCAGCCAACGGGCTGGGTCCCAAGGGGGCCCAGGAAGAGCCCCGCAGCAGGGAGGCCGGAGCCGGACCGGAGCTGCAGCTGCCGGCCCAGGAGCCCCTGGCCAGCTTGCTGGTGAACTCCGAAATCTGTATCTATAAGGACCCCCAGGAAATGCTCCGGGACCTCCCGCAGCCGGACGTCCAGCGGTTCTTGAATGCCGGCACGTTGCAGGACATCCTTTGGTACTGGTGCAAAAAGGAATCCGGCTCCCCCTTCTTGACGCCGGCCAAAGGGCCCCTGGAATCGGGACCGGCTGGGCAGCTTCCGGGAGCCTCTTCCACGCACGAAAACACCGTAGAGGCCGCAGCCGAAACGCCGGCCTGCCAGGCTCTCCCGGCATTGGCACAGGGAGAAAGACGCCTCGGGGTGCCTGAAAGAGACGGGGTGCCCGCAGCGCCCCTGGGTAAGATTGGGACACCTTTGAAAGTCAATAAAAGCGCTGCAAGCTTGCTCTTTTCTCTTGCAGCCGGTCCCAAACCCCCTGAGGAGCCCCCTTTTGGGAGAGGGCAAAGCTCACTTAACCAAGGTCTCACGTAACAGCAGAAATTTTGGGCTCAATTGTGGCCGTAAGTCAAGGACCGCCCGTAAAGTGCGTGAGTTGGATAGCAGAGCTCCATCCTAGCCTGCCTTTGCTTTCAGGACCCGGGGCCAGTGGCAGCCTTCCATTAAACGTGGGGACGCAATGATTGTGTTTCTCTCTTGTCCTTAAGCCCCTCTTTGCCGAGAGGGGAGGGGGCTTCTTCAAGAGACAGGTGCCCTGGAGCTTAGTCCTAGCACAGCCTGGCCGGGCTCAGGTTCGCCTCCCAATCCCTCCGTGATTTCTCCCGTCTTTCCTGGCAGGAGACGGTCGGAGGAAGAGGACGGCGTCCAGCGACGGCAAGGAGGACAGCGTCCTTTCCAAGTGCATCAAAGCCTCCAGGGACCCCACGGGGGGGCCCCCCCCAGCCGTGGAGAAAGCGGAGTCTGGGCTGGGAAAGGTAAAGGGCTGCGGCTGACAGAGACCTCGGCCCTTCCGAACGCTGCCCGTCTGGCGCAGGGGCCTCTCGCGAGTGCCGCTGCCCGTGGGGGCCACGCCGACACCCTCCCGCGTGGGGCCCGCAGGTGGCAGCGCTGTGGCTTGTAGATTTGCCGGCAGTCGCTCTGTGCAGTTGGAGCTCTTCCTGTTAGCCGTTCATAATCGCTCTTTTTGTCTTGATAGCTTCAGGCCCTCCTCGGGCTGGAAAAGTCCACAGGTAATGCTGCATGGGGCAGTCGCACATTGGGGTGGGGGGTCTCGCTCCAGCTGCGTCCCAGAGAGGTTCAGCCGAGAGCAGCCCCTGCCTGCTCTTCCTGGCGTGCTTCATCCAGGCACGCCATTCTGCCACGGGGAAGCAACCATCTCGTTACAGGATTCGGAGAAGGGTAGAAATATCGGGGGGTCTTCTGCCTCCAAAGCACAAGTTGCATAAAGTTGGTTTCCCACCTTTTTCGTCACTTTTACATTCTGGAAACCCACGGAGGTGCGCCTTTAAAGGCAAGCCTGGAAGGCTAGCCCAGAGTCATGGGTGGGTGGCCATGGCCCCTCTGCCCTTCAGATCCTCCTTGGCCTTTGGGCTGAGCCGGAAGGGTGCCAAGATTGGGGAGGGGTCTCGCTACAATGATGGAAGCGGCTAGAAATGCAGTAATTGGAAACATTTCACAATAAATGCATGTATCGTGCATGTAAGTATCAAAGGTGTGGGAAAGTTAAGAGATCCACATGGGGAAAACGGGAAGTCGAGAATTGTCTGGTTTGGCTGCTGTTGAAAAGGCCTCCCATCTCTCACTGGTTTGGGTTTTGGGGGGGGCGGATTTGCTGTGAATTTTTAGTTGAAAATGTCCGTGTTTGTGCATCTTCCTTGCTGTAGGTCAAGTGCTTGATTCAAAATCAGCTGGAGGCCTCCATGAGAGAATTGGACCAGGGTCTCCAACACTTGAATGAAAGAATTGATCGCACGCAGTGCCTGCGGAAACACGAAGGCATCGCTATTAAGATTGTAGTAAGAGGGTGCTTCTTTTAAAGCTCTCTGTGTGTGTCTGTGTGTTTCACTCACACACAACAGGGCACAAGCTTGTCTTTGTGGTTCTCGCACGCAGATCGATGGGCCCCACAAGAAGCCCGTCTGCCCCCGTTAAAGAGCTGGGAAGGGTTGGGGCCTTGGTGCCGGCATGGGAGCAGCCGGGCCATGGGTTCGAGGCAGACGTCCCGCTGGTGTAGCCGGGGCGATTCTGCAAGAACCCCCTTCCCTTTCCTTGCAGAAGAAAATCTCCAGGCTGGACAGACACATCAACGCGGTGATCTCGTTCCAGAGGACGCAGTCACCCCAGAAGGTGAGGCTCGTTCCGCAGCAACGCTCTGACGCGGATACGGTTGAGCCCAGGCTGCACCGGGGGCGGCGGCTGCCCTGACCCTCCGTTTCGGTGCCTCTCAGTGGGGTCTAATGACGTTGGGGTTTCCTTTAAGTGGCGAGGGGACCGTTGGCCCCAAATCCAGGCCCTCCCTTTTGGCAAAAGACTCAGTTGCACAATAAAGACGTTGTTTCGGTTATCATAAGATAGAATATGTTGCTTCTCCTCCTTTCCCAGCCGGGTTTCTTTCTCAGAGCCTTGGCCAAGGACTTCAGAACGCAGTCCCGTTGTCCGACTGCTCCCCTCCTGTCCCTGGAAAGGCTACTTTTCACACCAGAGGGGAAACGGCTTTGGCTCAGGGGAAAAACGGGCTGAAATTTTGGCGTCACTTTGCTTCAGATGTTCATAAACCCTAACATGCTGCGTAAGGGGAGAAACGCCAGGGCCACGGTCTCTCCGGCTCCGAACTCTCTGCCTTGGAGGCCTGGTTCTCTAGGGCCCAAACGACAGGATCTCAGAGCAGCAGCTCCGCCGGGGTCCTTGCTGAGGGCGAGCCGGGACGGAGAGGGAGGCTGGGCCCCAGGAGCAGAAGGTCTTTCCCCACGGTGGACAGTAAATGCTTCTCTCCACTTCCTTATCCCAGGTCAAGCGGCCCAGGGCACGCGCTCGAGATAAAGCCTTAAATGGTGCCAGCCTCCCTCCGAACACGGCAGTTGGCAAGCCACCCAAAAAGCCAACCTCAGCCGAAATCTCGTCTTCCACCGTGGAAAGGTTGGTGGCAAACGGCAACTGTCAGTTGCGCCTGAGATGGTTTGCTCAGGGAGCGTCCCTTCGGTCTGCCGGCAGAGGAAGTGGCCCTGGCATGTATGCGGTGTCTTCGGTGGAGAGGGGCCGGCTGCTGGCTAATCCCTTGGTAGACGCCGGGAATGACCGTGGTTGCTTCTTTGTCATCAGGTCGTCTGGTGCTGATGTAGTCCTTTGCGTTGAGGTGCCGAAGCCAAGCTCGGGGGTGCCGGCAGCCGGGGCCCCAGGTACGCAGAGGGTCTCTCACTGTTCAGCTCCCCAGCACACATGCTTAAAAAGGAGCAGATGGGTAATCTGAGCGTGTCTGAATGGACCGAGGGGGCAAATTGAGTAACAGGCAGGTCTTCCTTGAGGGGGCAGCCAGGGGGTTTTCCGGGTGCTGATTACGCAGCCTGTGACGATCGCTCCCTTGGGCAGGATTTGGCAGTTGGGGGAGGGGGTCTCCTGCAAGCAGCTTGGCATTCAGCCAATGGAAGCAGCAGGCCCAGATTTCCAGGGGGGGCAGCTGCTTGGCCCACCGTGGACCCCTGCGGAGCATGGAAGCCCTGGGTTCCGAAGAACCCACAGATGACTCATAGGGGCCCGGGGGAAGAGGAGCCTGGGAAGAGTTGCCTTTCGTTGGGGTTGAGATGCTGCTCTCCGTTGGCCGATGGTGGAGCAGTCCCGGAAGAGACTGTGGCTCAGGCAGAGCCCTGGCCTGGCTGCAGCCGAGAGGGCGGCCCTGGCCCTTCCCTCCTCCCCGGCCCTCGTTTTGAGGAAGAATCCAGTGCCTCCAAGGGCCGCTCTTCCCTGGTCCCAGCAAGAGGCAGTTCTTGGGCCGCCTTGCTCCGAAAAGTCAGGAGGCTGCTCAGCCTGGGGGGAGGGGGTGCCTAGAAGTCTCCCCCCTCCCCCCAACTCCACTTGTACCCAGTGCAGCTTCTGCCTTTTTGGGCCAACCAGCCAAATCTGGGTTTTAAAACCGCCCCCCCCCTGCTTGTGTCCAATTCCTGCAGCTCATCCCCCGAAAGCAGCTGCTGGATACACAGACCCTCCGGGTGACCAGGGGAGCGAGTCCAAGGTCAGCTTTGAAGCTCTGCTGCGTTTTCCTCCTCTTTGGCCTTCTCGGGTCTCTTGCCCGCTCTGGTTCCCAAAGAGCCAGGATTCTGGGCCTCTTTGCTGCGCTTTGTATGCGTTTGTGTCTCTGTCTCCCCCGCATTTCTGAAATCCGTCGGTTGCTATAAGCTGCAAGAGGCTGTTTGCAGACCAGAACCACCAGCTGCTTCGCCCACTTCATCCACGTTTCCTCCTAATTGCAGGGTGCGTTGGTGATTGACTTAACAGATGAAGAAAGCAATCCTGATACAGGTGAGTGGACTGTACCTTCATGGCAACGTAGCAGTGGTCTTTGTCATTATTTTAACGGCCTGGCTTTCCGGTCTCTGTCCTGCTTTTCCTCAAAGCAGCGGAGTCAGGGTGATGGTTGACTGGGGAAGAGAGGCGGGGTATAAATCTAATAAATTAAATTAAATTAAATGGCAATGTGCAAATGAAGTGCAGGGCAGGCGCTTCAAAATGCTGCGGGTGTCTCTGGAGGAATAAAGCCATCCTCCTGCTGGAATCTTTGCAGCCGGCTGGCTGCCTGCAGGAGGGCGCTTGGCCCAGGAGCGTTTCCTCCGCAGCCGAAAGCCTTTGGGTGCCGCTGAGCGGGCAGGAGGGGCGGCCTTGGCGATTTCCTCATTTGCCTTGCCCTGAAGATCAGAGCTCGGTGCCTTTTTTTGGCAGCCGTTGCCATTGTGAGCAGCCGGCTGATGTGGTGGGCCTGCCACCCATTAACGAAATGGTGCTTGGCGCAGTGTTGAAAGCGTTGTGCTAACCCCTCTTTATCTGTGGTCAAAGAAGAGAAGAAGAAGAAAGGTGGAGGAAGCAGACCCCTGGGCCACGACAGCCGGCCGGAGAGCCTTCCGCTGCCTGCAAGAGACTCCCCGGATCAGGTATTTGAACAAACTCTCCCAATTGTGGAAACGCCGGCGTCCCCTGCAGGGCAGAGTGGGGTGCAACACGCAAAGCCTACAATATAGTATGGGATAGTTAAAAAACAGAAATGGAACAGCCGCCTTGTGTTCTCTTTGGTTGGGGAAGAAAGGCGGGGTATAAATGGAATAAAATAAATAAATAAATTGATTGATTTAGAAAAAAAATCCCCCCTGAATTTGACTTCGCTGGAGTGAAGTCCTGCATTGGAAGGGATGTGTTTTATTCGCTTGGCCACAAGGGGGCAGCCTTGCAGCAGGAAAGGCCCAGGACGGCTCCTGAAGCAGCCACTGGGGGCTTCCGTGGGTCGGCCCCAAACCTCCTGCTGCAACAGCTCCATTCTCCTACAGGCCTAGAATAGAGGGGGAGGCTTGGAGTCCCCCGGGAGTCCCCCCCCCAAGCGAAGCTGGCAGCAGGAGCCCGGGGGGTCGGTTCCAGCTGCCCTGGGAGTGTGGCCAGGACTGCAGAGGCGGAGAGGCTCCCTCCGGCTGGCTGGGTCTCCGGGCTGCTTCCCCCTCTGGGCAAAGCCGGGGGCTCTTTCAGAAGGTGGAGAGGTTGGGGCTCCCTTCCTGGCATCTGCAGGAGGGGAAACAGAGCGCGGGCCCTGTGCGTGAGGCACACCTGTGGGGCTTCAGGGCTCTGGCCAGACCTTCCCAGCTGAACCGAAAGGGGAGCCCCTGCCGAGGGTTATGGGGGAGCGGGGAAGTCCTTGCCCCCCTGCCTTCCCTTCCTCCTTTCTCTCCCCTCTTCTTCTCCGCTGCCATCAAAGCATTTCCCCATGGACACCTCCCCCCAGCCCAGACCTCTTTGTGTGTGAGAGAGACGTGGCACGGCTCAGCGCCCCTGCTTTGAGGGGACGAGCGTCTCCCGTCGCTTGCCTGCTCCTGAACCGCAGCTCCTGCCGCCTCCAGGTGCTCCCGAGGTTTCCCCACCTGCCTCCCTTGCCAAGGGTTGAGCCGGACCCCGTGCCGTGCGAGGACCTCCGGGACTCTCCGCCCCCCCAGAAGCTGGAGCTGGTGGTGGCTCCGGTGAACCAGCCCAAGGGCATCGCCCTCCAGTGGACCATCAGCCGAGTGGACCCCCGGTGCGCCCCCATCGAGAGCTTCTCCCTGTTCATCTGCCTGGAGGACGTCGGCCGCGGGACCACCTCCGCGTGGAAGAGGACCAGCGTCATCAAGGCCCTCCCGCTGCCCATGGCCTGCTCGCTCTCCCAGTTCCCCCGCTCCGTCAAGTGCTACTTCACCATGCGCTCCAAGGACATTCACGGGCGCCACGGGCCCTTCTGCGAGGTCCAGTGCAGCTCCGCTCTCTAGAGGGGGCTCCCGGGGAGCGGCAGGACCCCTTCCCTAACCGGACACCCCTTTTCCCGGGTATCTTTAGGGGCATTATTTCCCCGGCTCAGCGTGTTGAAAACTCCCCGGCCAGCGCTTGGTGGAGCCTTTTTTTCCTCCCGCACCGAGCTGGCATCCCACGTGGGAGAAAAGGCCGGGAAAGACGGCCTCCCAGCACTGACGTCTTCCAGGAGAAGCAGCGGAAGGTTCTCCCACTTGGCCATCAGGGAGAATCGGACTCTAAGGGGGGACTTTGCTTTCAGTATTGTTTTCATCCCTTCCCTCGCAAGATGAGAGAGAGAGAGAGAGAGAGAGAGATGGATGTTCTCTTGTCCCAAAGCCAAGTGGGTTAAAAAAAATGTATTTTTTTTAAATAAAGTGCCTTTTCTGTTGGATTTCCCTGCAGGCTAAGTGTATTTTCCTGATTTTGTAAAAGGCCACTTGGGTCCAAAAGTCCAGTGCTTTTCTCTCCAAGAGCATCCCCCCTCCCCACCTTTCAGCATTACTGAAGAAGTGGCTAAATGGGGGGGAGTCTCCCTGGCTGTGGTCTGGCGTACCTTTTTCAACGTTGGCTGTGGACTTCAACTCCCAGAATTCCCCAACTGGCTGGCTGGCTGGCTGGGGAAATCTGGGAGTTGGAGTACACACATCTTAAAGTTGCTTTTATCAGCCAGTGAGGCTTCGTCGGAATAAGGTGGTCCCGGGGGCCTGTTACCTGGAGGGCCTTTAGCCGTAGCTGGGCAGGCTTCTTCCAAGCATCCTTCCTTGCTTGTTAAAAAGGTGGTTCCAGTGCAGAAATACTGTCCACCAAGGAGCACCTCTGGGTTTCTTCTGGAGAACTGGGGTAGATGCCAGCCCCACCGAGAAGCAGGATCTTGAGCAGCCCGCCTCTCCCTTGGGCTGCCTGGATGCCCTCGGGCCCACAACACCCCCTCTTCCGCTTAGGAGCCCAGGAGGCCACTTCCCAAGCCCCCCTCCCCAACCGTGGGGAGGATACTTCAAAAGCCTTCTAGGGAAGCAGAGGCCGCCTCCCGCTTGTACGTAAACCATCTGGCCCACTGCATGGTCCGCCTTGCAGCTACAACAGAACGGAAGGGCAGCCTGACCCTGCTTGTAAAGTTTTATTTCTATATACAATTCAAGACGTATATAAAATACAAAACGACAAAGGCACCTTTGGTAGAATTGAGCTACAATTCTGTCCTCTGAGAACCCCCCGTTGCTCAAAATCTTGAAAAACTCGGGGAGCGCGAAGAGCTTCGCCCCACGTCCGGCAGAGCGGCCTCCGGCTGAAAGGGGCTGTTTTGTATCGATAAGGCAGGGCTGCCTGGTTATAGGGAGGCTTCCTGTCTGCTGCTTTCGAAGGGGTCAGAAGTATAAAGGGAAATAGGGTTACATACAGGTGCTATTTTTAAAAAAACATAGATCCAAACTATAACATCACCGAAGGAGTTAATGGTTCTGAATAAAGGTTCGCCGGTGGCAAAAACTTACTTTAAAAGCCTGTGCAGAGCTACAGCCTGAAGAAAAGAGCCAGCAGGGGATTGGGGGGGGGGGGGGGGGGGGG
>JANHGC010251246.1:0-15117 GCA_027560395.1 Boaedon fuliginosus | reverse complement strand
TCCTTGACTTTACGGCCACGATGGAACCCCAAAGTTCCTGCCACTAAGCGAAGCCTTCGTTTGGCCTCGCTTTACGACCTTTCCCACGCGCGGGCGTTAAGCGAACCGCTGCAGTTATTATGCCAGCCAGACGGTTGTTAAGCGAATCTGGCTTCCCCTCCGTGGACGTGGCTTGTTGGAAGGTCGGCAAAGGGGATCTCAGGACCCAGAGGCCGTCGTAAATAGGAGCCCGTTGCCAATTTTGATCATTTACGCTGCAAAGGGTCATAAATGCGAGGAAAGGCCGTAAGCCCCTTTTTTCCAGCGCCGTTGTCACGGCGGTCACTAAGTGAACTGTTGTAAGTCGGGGACCAGGTGTATTTTGGGGGGAGGGGGTGCCCTCCTGCAGGCTTCCCGGGGCTCGACTATGTGGGCTCGGAGGTGCAAGGAATTTCCCGCCCTGAGCAGGGGGTTGGGCTAGACGTCCTCCCAGGCGCCCTTCCCCCTCTGGTGAATTGGCTGGGGACCTGGGCACACCTGGGTGTTGTCAGGAGCCGCAAGAGGAAATCTCTCAACAACCCACAAAAGAAATCACAACAAAGAGGCCCGTGACGTCAAAAGGCTTCTGCGCCCCCACCCCCTCCGCCTGCGGAGAAGGAAAGCGGACTTTTTTTTTTATTTCCAACGGCAGGTTTCAAAAGAACAAAAAATGCTCCAACCATTGTGGGTTGTTTTTTTTGACAACGGTGTCCATCAAAGCTAGTTCTTGCCTCTGGCGTGTAGGGATGGGGCTGCTGGAACAGCCACCCCCCCCGGGGGGGGGGGTAAATATAGGAGATTATATATACAAGAAGCAACGGATGGAAACTCCCCAAGGAGAGAAGGACAGGGAGGGACAATTCACCAGGGGAACTGCTTGCCACCAGAAGTGGTGGGGGGGCTCCCCACACTGGAGGCTTTTGGAAAGGTATAGGAGCAGGGGTTGGACTATTTTTCAAATTTTGGGGAATGGGACCGTGGTGTTCCAACCACATGAATGCCCATGTCTATTTCCCTGTTGGATAAAGTATAAAACGACTCAACTCAGCATTGGATTCTTACTTTCATCACCATGATGCATTTCAACTACATTATCCTCACTTTTGCAGTGCTCATTTTCAGCTTTCAGGATGCCTCTTCTAAAGGTAGGTAGATAAGACCTTCTTTTCTCTGCACAACTACACAGAATCTGCTTACAACTGCCTCTTTCTCTCCTAAGACATGATCACAGTAAGGACAGACTTGATGGTGGAGAAGCCCCCAGAGTATTATATTAGTTTTAGGAAGCTGTTTTCTGGAATGAATCAGCCAAGACACACAGAATAAAAGTCTCTTTTCTGCAATATTTCAGTCACGCCCTATAGCAATACTACTTAGCACTTATACACCACTCCACAGTACTTTAGCAGCATTCTCTGAAAACTCTTTACAGAGTCAGCATATTGCCCCCCACAATATGGGTCCTCGTTTTACCAACCTCAGAAGAATGGAGGAATGAGTAAACCTCGAGTTCAGTCAACCTGATCCTTCTTAGTTCAGTGGTACTGGTAACCATTATGGAACGTGAGCATTTTAAGGAATTGGAGATCCTGACATGGTATAAAAAGACACAACTAAAAGCTTTCTTGCATTCCTTGTATAAGCTTTGCTATGAAGTAGACATTATTCCAAAAACTACAACTACTGTTTTTGTACATCGGCAAGGAGCAACCAATGCAGAGCAATGTATTTGGGCACTGCAATATAAACAACATATGAATTGTCCCACCCTAAGGGGACCCGACAAAGATTGAAGTCTGGGCGAAGAAAGGTACACGGGAAATCTTTGCGAGAGGCCAACCCCCACTCCCAAATTCCAGCTGTCCCTCCCCTCAGTGTTGAATGTCCAGCTCCAGAAGGGGTTTCTCCTTCAGCCTGCTAGAGTACGACCCTTAACCCTCAAGCAAATGGGAGGAAAGCTCCCCCTGACCGGTTTCTCAGTCCATCCCCAAAGGCTGGAATCTCAGGAATGGGAGGTCTGGAAGCTCTGGGCCTCTTCTTCGGGCTGCAGCAGCTTCCCTGGTCCAGGTGGCACTTCAGTTGCTTGAAGGGCTTCCAATGGCAATGGGCAAAGACTCCAAATGCCATGTTCTCACTATGGCGCCGAAGGCAATGGGTTGTCACTTCGTCTGGAGTTGGGGAAGGATTTCTCTTTATCTTCTTTTCCAACAGATTCTCAAATAAAAGTCATGCAAGTAACTTCAGGGTTTCCTCAAGAGGGACAATTTGCCTTATTTGGTTCTTTTCACTTTCTCCAGACATATGTGCTCTTCCCAAAAAAGTAGGGGTGTGCAGAGGTTCCTTTCGTCGTTTTTTTTACAACTCCGCAACTGGGAACTGTGAGGAATTCATTTATGGTGGATGTCGAGGGAATGCGAACAACTTCATGAATGAGGATGAATGCAAAGCTGCATGTCCACCTTCTGGTAAGGAAGAAATTTTAATCTTTGCCTCGGCACACCATTAGGACAAGGGGCATTTTACTCTTGTCCGTCAATCAATGATCTGAAAAACTCTTTAGTCCTAAAGTTAATTTAATCTCCGTTCTGCGATCCAGGTCCTGGACGAGTGAGGAGTTTATCAATGGGCGGAACCTGCAAAAATCAGGAAATCTTTTAAAATGGTAAAAATGCAAAAAGAAATTTCATAAAGAGAGGAAGCTTTCTTGCTTTTAGCTGCCCCGTCCCCTGTCTTGCCTCACCTCATCCCGTGAGATGAGCCTCCCACCCCCGTCCCACTCACCAGAGATCCCTGTATTCCTTCCCCAACACCGCCCGGCTGCCACAGGTACCACCCACATGAGCTACATCAAGCTGGCCACGCTGCTGGACCATGCCCAGTTGGCTGTGACCATTCTGGCCACGCCCCTTTCCCCCCTGGCCCTTAGAGGACAACCACAATGCTGATCCGGCCCTTAATGAAATTGAGTTTGACACCTCCCCCTTCTGTAACAAAACTAAGATTCGGGACTTATACTTTCTACCACAATTTCCTACTAAACGCTGCTAGGCTTCTAAGCCTTCAATTTCTACTGGATTCTTACAGCAGCCAGTTTGCCTGTTAGAATACGTAATCTACTAAGTCATATTATTTGCATAATCACAAGAACAAATTCTGAATTGGCCTATTTTGTTCTTTGCAAAAAAAAAACCAAAACAGACAAGCCGAAAGTTTAACAGCTTTATATGAGATGCGATATTTCTTACAAGCAAGGCAACTAGATGGATCTCTTACATCTTGCTGAATTTGCTTACAAGAATTCTGCAAGCTCCTCTGCCAATATGTCCCCATTGCAGGCAATGTATGGATTCTACCCACATGTCTTACCAAAAGCCACACCAGAAAGGACAGTCCCTTGCCACAGATTTCACGCATGAGAGAAAAGCAGCCCAAGGCCTCTTAAAGGAAGGGGGCAAACTAGCAAAGGCTACCTGCAAGGAGGCAGCACATGCACATAGTCAAGAGGCCTAAATTGCAGAAGGGGATTTGGTGTGGCTGTCTACAAATTTACAATATCCATGAGAACTTCCAAGAAACGGGCCTTAAAAGTTATTGATCATTCATTAGTAATGAAGTAAAACAAACCTAGCAGCTTTTTGTCAGCTTTCATGAAAGTTCGCCCTGTCTTTCATTGGCATTTCCTTTTGAAAGCAGCTTCTCCTTGCATTCACAGACTTCTCCTCTTCCCCATTCTAACAAACAAGAAGGAAGAATAGGAGCTGGAAGTTGTGTTACACTACAGGCAAAAGGCAAATGGGTCAAATAATGGAAAGGCTATCCAGAATCAGAAAGAAGGCAGCAATGGACGTCCCTGTTCCATTGTTGCTACAATGCTGTCACAACCAATATCCCTGCAAACCTGGCCTTGGCTACGACTGGTCTTGCAGGAGTTAGGTGGTTAGGGTTGGATTAGATGGAAGTCTAAAGAGATGAGACACTACTGTTCTGTCAATACACAGCAGACTATGGAGGCGATAAAAACAAAATTGGCTTGCAAAGATAGAAAGATATAAAGCAAAGAGACTGAGGGAAGGTGGTGCAAAATCAATGTACCCGTTTCCTTTTTATCTCTTTTCTCACGGGTTTAATTTAATTAAGGTACAATTCTTTACTCGTTGGCCCATTTGAAGAATCTTCTTGGATGAGAAGCGAAATGTGTTCAGAGAAAAATCAGAAAGTCCAGTTGCCTCTTGGAAAAAAAGAACCTCTGGGACAACCATGACCTGGAGGACTGAGGAATCTCTTCACGGTCATTAGATGTGATCTCGGTGTTGCAATTACACATGAACGAGTGATTGACTTTAGAAGTCATTAAACTTCTACAAATATTATTTCCCGATAACAACACACACTGTTCTGTAATATTCCCCGTCGGTCCTTGGAGTAACCATTTTGGGATGTGAGCATTTTTCAAATTTTGGGGAACGGGACCATGGTGTTCCAAGTACTTGAATGCCCATGTCTATTTCCCTGTTGGATAAAGTATAAAATGGCTCAACTCAGCATTGGATTCTTACTTTCATCACCATGATGCATTTCAACTACATAATCCTCACTTTTCCAGTGCTCATTTTCAGCTTTCAGGATGCCTCTTCTGAAGGTAGGTAGATAAGACCTTCTTTTCTCTGCACAACTACACAGAATCTGCTTACAACTGCCCCTTTCTCTCCTAAGACATGATCACAGTAAGGACAGACTTGATGGTGGAGAAGCCCCCAGAGTATTATATTAGTTTTAGGAAGCTGTTTTCTGGAATGAATCAGCCAAGACACACAGAATAAAAGTCTCTTTTCTGCAATATTTCAGTCACGCCCTATAGCAATACTACTTAGCACTTATACACCACTCCACAGTACTTTAGCAGCATTCTCTGAAAACTCTTTACAGAGTCAGCATATTGCCCCCCACAATATGGGTCCTCGTTTTACCAACCTCAGAAGAATGGAGGAATGAGTAAACCTCGAGTTCAGTCAACCTGATCCTTCTTAGTTCAGTGGTACTGGTAACCATTATGGAACGTGAGCATTTTAAGGAATTGGAGATCCTGACATGGTATAAAAAGACACAACTAAAAGCTTTCTTGCATTCCTTGTATAAGCTTTGCTATGAAGTAGACATTATTCCAAAAACTACAACTACTGTTTTTGTACATCGGCAAGGAGCAACCAATGCAGAGCAATGTATTTGGGCACTGCAATATAAACAACATATGAATTGTCCCACCCTAAGGGGACCCGACAAAGATTGAAGTCTGGGCGAAGAAAGGTACACGGGAAATCTTTGCGAGAGGCCAACCCCCACTCCCAAATTCCAGCTGTCCCTCCCCTCAGTGTTGAATGTCCAGCTCCAGAAGGGGTTTCTCCTTCAGCCTGCTAGAGTACGACCCTTAACCCTCAAGCAAATGGGAGGAAAGCTCCCCCTGACCGGTTTCTCAGTCCATCCCCAAAGGCTGGAATCTCAGGAATGGGAGGTCTGGAAGCTCTGGGCCTCTTCTTCGGGCTGCAGCAGCTTCCCTGGTCCAGGTGGCACTTCAGTTGCTTGAAGGGCTTCCAATGGCAATGGGCAAAGACTCCAAATGCCATGTTCTCACTATGGCGCCGAAGGCAATGGGTTGTCACTTCGTCTGGAGTTGGGGAAGGATTTCTCTTTATCTTCTTTTCCAACAGATTCTCAAATAAAAGTCATGCAAGTAACTTCAGGGTTTCCTCAAGAGGGACAATTTGCCTTATTTGGTTCTTTTCACTTTCTCCAGACATATGTGCTCTTCCCAAAAAAGTAGGGGTGTGCAGAGGTTCCTTTCGTCGTTTTTTTTACAACTCCGCAACTGGGAACTGTGAGGAATTCATTTATGGTGGATGTCGAGGGAATGCGAACAACTTCATGAATGAGGATGAATGCAAAGCTGCATGTCCACCTTCTGGTAAGGAAGAAATTTTAATCTTTGCCTCGGCACACCATTAGGACAAGGGGCATTTTACTCTTGTCCGTCAATCAATGATCTGAAAAACTCTTTAGTCCTAAAGTTAATTTAATCTCCGTTCTGCGATCCAGGCCCTGGACGAGTGAGGAGTTTATCAGTGGGCGCCACCTGCAAAAATCAGGAAATCTTTTAAAATGGTAAAAAGGCAAAAAGAAATTTCATAAAGAGAGGAAGCTTTCTTGCTTTTACTGTTTTTCTTATAAAGAGTTCTGTGAGGATTTCTAAACTCCGTTAGATCCGTTAAAACGGATCACCTTGGGATTAAGCAAAATACTGTAAAAGCAAAGGAAATAATCCTCAGTGGTGCAGTGGTTAAATGCAGTACTGCAGACTCTGCTGACTTATTCAGTAGGTTGTCAGATCAAATCCCACCAGGCTCAAGGTTGACTCAGCTTTCCATCCTTCTAAAGGTTGGTAAAATGAGGAGCCAGATTGTTTGGGGGGCAATAGGCTGACTCTGTAACTGCTTGGGGAGTGCTGTAAAGCTCTGATAAGCAGTATATAAAATCTATGCTATTCTGTGCTATTGCTATGTTGTAAGCTGCCCAGAGTCTTTTGGGACTGGGTGGCATAAAAATGTAATTAATAAATAATAAATAAATAAAATAATAAATAAATAAATTATATATTCCTTACTGAAAATATCAGACTTGTAACACATGTGATGCTTGAAGATGCTTTTGTTTGTCCAGACTGCCTTGCAATAATGCTTCATGAAGAAGAGTGTATTATATACCATTAAGATGTATATGTTTTAATGTTTTCCGGAAAAATGCTTTGCACCTAAGTGGCAATGAATTTTACTGCAGCATTTGAGGTGAGACTTCCACCTCTGTGGATCTGGCTGTACATTGGGACTTTTTTCTTAGTTATTCACTTTTGAGAATTTGTCTGGCTCACTCTCTATAAGGGATGTGTGTTTGTATGTGCTCTATAGAAACTTTCACTCCTCCACCAATCTATCTCAATCTTGGCAGATAGATAGCTTAGCGTAGTAAGAACACCACTGTCGGGGTCACCAAAGGGTAGCTGGCCTTCCTCCCCACCTCTTCTTTTAGAAAGAGGACACTCTTAATGAACAAGCAGCAAACCTCTACTGAGCATGTGCAGTTCCCCCTCCCTCTGAGCATGTGGACTTTTCAAACTGAGGCACCATATTATCAAACGGTGCTCAAACGGAGAAGCCCGCCCCGCCAAGTAAGGTCTCCTGTGACATATGGGAGGTGGTGCGAGGGGCTTCAGAAGGTCCTCAAATGGCTGCGGCCCAGCACTTGTGTCAAGCTCCGGCTGCCTTTCCTCAGAGCTGGCCTTGCCCCAGATCCGGCCTGGGCTTGCCCCTGAGCTGACCTTGCCGGAGTGGAGATGTGAGAGAGGGTGGTGGGGGCTTCAGAAGGCCTGCAAACAATTTGGGAGGGGACAGTAGGGGCTTAAGAAGACCCACAAATGCTGCGGCACTAATATACTTCTTTTTTTAAAAAATGGAGCTAGGCTGGGTAATCAGCAAGTAAGGAAATAAAGAAACAATGGAGGCACCGATAATTAGAGAGACAACACATTAGGGTCCCTACCTCATTCTGCCCATGTTCAATTTTCCCGCTGAGGAGGTGGCTGCCCTACAACCCAGAGCAGACTAAGGAACCAATGACATACTTGACTCTTCTGCTGACAACTTGATTTTGATTCTGTCTCCTTTCTAGAGTAACATTGACTCCAATTCCTGATCTCTGTGATGGGATCCTTTGACAGATGGAGTGGATTCAGCAGCTGAAGGAATGGATTCCAAAATTCCACGGAGTCTCTCACAGAAACACCTTGCATGCATCCCATTCTCAGAATATTCTTAAATAAACCTACAAATATTTGGAATATTCTGTCTCGTAATTATTATTTGCAATGCTCCATTTATTCAGTCAGGCCATTGACCACATTGCAAACTGGACACCCCAAAACAGAGCATTCAGTGAATATATCAGATACATGGAACATCGAAATGTGTTTTATTGTACAGGAGAACAATAAGAGCATCAGACCTGGCAGGGATATTTCCTCAGCCTCACACCCTCAGTTAGCCCTTTGAAGGATAGTGAGAATGACTGGTGTATGTCTAAGGTTGTAAAAGCTGTAAATAATTCTTTTTCTATCTCTTTCAGCATGACTTCAATGTATTAAGTACACTATTTTTTACCCTTTGCTATGTTCTACGTAGTGCTACCTACACAGAATGAAGGATACACAGTGTACTCATAGGAGAACTGTACTTGATGTCCCTGCGTATCAACTCAGGGTCCCAACTGCAGGAATGTCTGGCTGTGCTTCCTTATAGTGCAATATCAAAAGTGGCTTGACTGAGTAAGAGACACTGGTTTTCAACAGCAGAATCTAGTTCACTGCCTGCTCATAGGGACTTGTTCACTTTGTGGTTTCAGAATCCCACTCACCCAAATGTATTTTGCAACTCCACACACAGTTGTGCATATCTACATACAACGTGGATTCATAACTGAATAACAGACAGAAAAAGAAACTTAAAAGGGATTCACCCTAACTTTGTTGTTGTTAGTTGCAAAGTCGTGTCCAACCCATTGCGGCCCCATGGACAACGTTCCTCCAGGCCTTCCTCTCCTCTACCATCCCCCGGAGTCCATTTAGGCTCACACCGACTGCTTCAGAGACTCCATCCAGATGGATGGTGGTTTGGGCTGGACGAAGGAAGGGAAAATGGCTGTAATAAGGGTATGCTTTTGTCTACTTTCTTACATGGAACTGAAAGTCGGGAAGCTCGGCAGGAAGACCCCAGGAAGCAAAACACATGGAAAAGGGGTGCCTAAACTATTTTTGTGGTAGAGCAAGAAGGAACCGGATCAAGTGTTTGTGGGGTTAATGAATACAAAAGTGAATGAAAGTGATTCAGTCAAGAAGAGTAAATAAATGGGAATCAAATTGCAAAACAAGTAAATGGAGAAAAACCGAATAGTTGATGAGGAAAGCAAAGATTTAGAGTCGTGGCTGGATTAGAGGAGAGTCTGGAAAGAGATTAGACACTTTTGTTGAGTAAATACACAGCCGAGTATGGAGATGGTAGAAACAAAGATGGTTTTCAAGGATAGAAAGATACAGATTAGGGGAGGTGGTCATTCTAGTTTTTTTCTTCTTTATTTCTTTCCTCATGGCTTCAATTTAATTGGGGTACATTTTGTTATTCATTTGTTATGCTCTATATAGCCCTACTTGGGGAGGACTAACTGGCGGAACTGCACCCAGGGTCCCTATATATGACCTCCTTGTCCCAACTACTTGAATGAGCAATTGACTTTAGAAGTCAATAAACTGACTTTTATTGATTTTTAATAACACTCACGTTTCTCACTATTCCCAGTTGGTCTTTGGAGTAACCATTTTGGGATGTGAGCATTATTCAAATTTTGGGGAACGGGACCGTGGTGTTCCAACCACATGAATGCCCATGTCTATTTCCCTGTTGGATAAAGTATAAAATGGCTCAACTCAGCATTGGATTCTTATTTTCATCACCATGATGCATTTCAACTACATAATCCTCACTTTTGGAGTGCTCATTTTCAGCTTTCAGGATGCCTCTTCTGAAGGTAGGTAGATAAGACCATCTTTTCCCTGCACAACTACACATAATCTGCTTTCAGTCGCCTCTTTCTCTTCCAAGACATGATCACAGTAAGGACAGACTTGATGGTGGAGAAGCCCCAGAATGTTATATTGCTTTTAGGAATCCCTGAACAGAATAAAAGTCCTGTTTCTGCAGTATTCTCTGTCAGTCCATAGTTCTGGGCCAATCATTTTGGGATGTGAGCATTATTCAAATTTTGTGGAGGTGGAGATCCTGATACAGCATAAAAAGACTAAATTTATTTTTATGTATTTATTTTATCTATTTTGATTTATAGCCCGCCTCATTTTCCCAGTCAAAGGGAACTCGAAGCGGCTAAGTGAAATAAGTGAAATCTGAGTAGTATGTTTCTTGCATTTCCTTCTATAAACCGTCCTATGAACAATATATTCTTCCTAAAACTTTCTGCTATTTTTTTTGTACATCAATAAAAAGCAACAAGTGCAGTGCAATTGTTTGGGCCCTGGAACATAAACAACATATGAAACTTAAATGGAATTTGCAAAGATTTAAACCTGGGTGAAAAGGAAGTACATGTCTTGGGATCACCACATTTGGAATATTGCATCCAGTTTTGGTTGACGGGGTGTAAGAACAATGTTGAGACTCTAGAAAGAGTGCGGAGAAGAACACCAAAGTTGGTTAGGGGACTGGAGGCTAAAACATGCTTGCTGGAATTGAGTATGTCTGATTTAATAAAAGAAAGGACTGGGGTGATATGATAGCAGTGTTCCAATATCTCAGGGGCTCCCACAAAGAAGAGGGCTCAAGCTATTCTCCAAAGCACCTGAAGGCAGGACAAGAGACAATGGATGGAAACTAATCAAGGGTGGAATCAAATGGAAGGACAGCTCCCCCCGACCATTTTCTCAGTCCATCCCATAAGTCTGGGATCTCACCAATGCAGCCTTGTGCCTCTTCTTAGGGGTGGAGGAGCTTGCATTGTCCAGATGGTAGTTCAGTTCCTTGGAGGGCTTCAAATGGCAATGACTCAAAACGGAGTGTCTTATCGTGGGAGGGCAGGCAAAGTGTTCCACTTTCTCTGAGGTTTAGGGAGGTTTTCTCAGGATCTGATTTTCCAATAAATGCTCCAACGTTCATTTTGCCCCGCACTCTGGAGTCAGAATGCAGAATATTTTCATGCGATGATCTTCTGGGGTTCCTTAAGAGGGACAGTCTCTTTTATTTTCTTCTTTTTACTTTTACGTCTATCTCCAGAGAAATGTCAACTTCCCAAAGATCCAGGACCGTGCAAAGGTTACTTTACTCGTTATTATTTCAACGCAGCAAGACGGAATTGTGAAAAATTCATTTTTGGTGGATGTAACGGGAATGAGAACAACTTCATAACTTTGGATCATTGCAGAGCTGCATGTCAATCTTCTGGTAAGGAAGAAATTTTAATCTTTGCCTCGGCACACCATTAAAACAAATGGCATTTTAGCCTTTTTTATATATTACATTCATTATTTTTTTTTGTTCTTTACATATACATTTTATGTGTGAATAGAGTTGGTTTTGGTCTCCTTCATATCAGTCTGCAATCCAATTCATAATTAGTTTCTATCGCATTTCTCAAATTTAAATTATTCTCATCTTATTTTAAGCATTTAAACATAAATAGGCAACAAATATCTTCCTCCTCATCTTTATCCCTCTCTTCCTCTATATCTTTCTTATTCAAACATTTCACTATTATCTATAAGCAAAGTTAGTTTTGAGTATCATTCATTTTAGTCCAGCTCACATTAACAGTAGTGCACATTAACAAATCCAATGCACATTAAGAAATCTATATCACAGTTATCAATTTAAAGTTATTATTTTAACCATTAAGTAATCCTCTTTATATTATTTGGGGTTACATAAACAAAAAATGCCTATCAGCACTTCTTTATTTCTATCTTCTTCCTTATTCACTGTAAACATTTATCTATAAACCAAATTAATTTTAAACATTCAAACTAATTCAATTCATGTTTACAATGTTAATATTCTTTCATATTTATCAACTTTACATGATTCTCAATTTATCTTTTAGTATTAATTTTAAATATTCCTCATTATATTATTTAAGCATGTAGAAGCAAAATATGCCCAACTATTCATCTTTATCTCTATTTTTATCTCTATCATTTTTATTCAATCCATACTTTCATTTTTGTATATAAACAATATTTGTTCTACATATCTTTCATATTAATCCCTTTCATGCTAACAGTGCTAATAATCTCTATCACATTAGTCTAGTTCTAATATTTCTTGTTTTATTATTTAATAATACATAATAAAGTTCCCTGACATCTACAAACTTCTAATCTTTCTATTTATTATTTTATTAATTCTATAAACTTCTATATTCTAATATTTCCCCAATCTATTTCTATTTCTGCCTTAGTTTACAATCAGGCTGTTTAATCACTTAAATGGCCATTTTCCTCATCCATCATCTCTTCTTCTCCTTAATGCTTGAATCTTTATTCTTCTTCTGGTTTGTCTCCCAAGCTCCTCATCTTTGTCTCTGTCCTCATTTGTGTCTTCCTTAGTCAATCTGAACATTTCTCCCAATATGATCTTAGGTTGCCAGCTCTCCCAGTTGTCTGCCCATGTCTCAGTTTCCTTTTCAAAAATCTGTTCCTGTCTCTCCAGATGTTTTATTTTCTTCAGTCTTCCTTCTTTTGCTAGTTGATTTATTATTTATTTATTGTATTTTATTTGTTTTATTCAAATTTCAAATTGTTTTATTCAATTTTATTCAACTCACAGCAGCTCACAACAATAAAAACACAACCATAAAATATTAAAACATTAATAAACAATTAAAACATTAAAATCCCCTTAAAATTACTAAAAATTTGGTAGGTCACGCTAAACCGACCCGCTGTAAGAGCCAGGTCTTCAGTGCTTGGCAGAAGAGTCTCAAGTCTGCAACATCTGGAGCTCTGGAAGTAGATCGTTCCAGAGGGCTGGGGCTGCTGTGGAAAAGGGCCTCCTCCGTGGAGTCACCAGGTGACACTGCCTGGCTGATGGCATCTGGAAGAGTCCCACCCGGTGTGACCTCACGGGGTGCTGGGAAGCAATTGGTGGTAGGAGGCGGTCTTGGAGTTAACCTGGTCCAATGCCATGTAGGGCTTTAAAGGTAATGACCAGCACCTTGAATTGGATCCGGAAGACTACTGGGAACCAGTGCAAGCCACCCAAGAGTGGTGTGTCATGGGTGGACCAAGGGTGACCCATGACTACTCGCGTGGCCGCAGTCTGGACCAGCTGAAGCTTCCAAATACTTTTCAAGGGCAGCCCCAACTAGAGCGCATTGCAGTAATCTAGCCATGAGGTGATGAGGGCATAAGTGACTGTGAGTAATGCTTCTCGATCCTGAAAGGGGCGCAATTGGTGCACCAGGCGAACCTGGGCAATGGTGACCCTGGCCACAGCCATCAGATGGTCTTCTAATTTCAGCTGTGGATCCAAGATTACACCCAAATCGCGAACCCTCTCAGAGGGGGTCAACCCTATTTCCAACAATGGCAAATGCTGGGTGGTCCAAGAAGTAGGGACCCAGAGCCACTCGGGGCTCTTGTCAGGGTTGAGCTTGTCAGGGTTGATCCAGACCCCCCACAGCCTTCAGGCACCAAGACATCACTTCAGTGGCATTGTTGGATTGGTTTGGGGTAGAGATGAACAATTGAGCTGCTCCAGAAGGATACCATGGTCGATGGTATCAAACGCCGCTGAGAGGTCAAGTAGCACCAGGATAGAGGAATGACCCCTATCCCGGGCTCGCCAGAGATCATCGACCACTGCGACCAATGCCGTCTCCATGCTGTGCCCAGGCCTGAAGCCGGATTGAAAGGGGTCAAGATAATCCGCTTCTTCCAAGGACTCACGGAGCTGTAACGCCATCACCTTCTCAACAACCTTCCCAAACAAGGAAAGGTTGGAGACTGGACAAAAGTTCTTTAATTCAGCTGGGTCCAAGGCAGGCCTCTTGAGGAGGGGTCTTACCACCGCCTCCTTCAAGGCAGGTGGGAAGAACCCCTCTCTCAAGGAGGCTTTTATGACTGCCTGGAACCAGCCTTGTGTCATCTCCCGACTGGCCAAAACCAGCGAGGGGCACTGGTCTAATGAACAGGTGGAGGCACTCATAGCTACCATGGCCTTGTCCACTTCCTCAGGGCCAACAGGGTGAAACTTGCTCCAACTAATCAGACTAATACCTGCCCCCAGAAACTCTGTAGCACTTGTCCAGCTGGAGTCCAGGTCTGTCCAGATCTGAGCAACTTTATCCGACAGATATCGACTAAATTCCTCAGTATGTCCTTGCAAAGGTTCATCCCTTGTTCCCAGCTTGAGGAGGGAATGGGTCACCTTTAACAAGGCGGCTTGGCTACAATCTGCAGGTGCAATAAGAGCAGAGAAGTGAGAACACTTTGCCACCCTTATCACCACTAAATAAGTCCTAATGAAGGATCTTAATAGTGTTCAGTTAGATTCAGAGTTATGGTCCTCCAACGGCACTCTAGACGTCTCTTCTGGTGCTTCATCTCCCGGAGCTACTCGGTAAACCATGGAGCCTTCTGGGATCTGCACCTACTGAGAGATCAAAAAGGCACAACCCGGTCCAAGGCTCTAACTGCCGCCCCATTCCAGGACTCCACCAGAGTCTCAGCCGAGCTGTGGGCTAGGGAAACAGGAAACAGCCCCAGCTCCCTCTGGAACTGCAATGGGTCCATTAGGCATCTGGGGCGGAACCACCTAATCAGTTCCATCTCCCTGCAGTGGTGGACTGGTGTTTAGAACTCGAGCCTCAGCAGAGAGTGATCTGTCCTTGGCAAGGGTTGATTGACTATATCCCCCAATTTCAGATCACATTCCCACTGGCCAAAGATAAATACCAAGTCGAGTATGTAACACCCCACCCCCTGAATTTCTTGGGTCAGATCCATGGTTGCCATAGAGATCATGAACTCCTGTGCCACATCTGAGGCCTCACCAAGGGAAGGCACGTTAAAGCACCCCAGAACCATAAGCCTGGGAAACTCAACCGCCAACCCAGTTACTGCCTCAAGCAGCACAGGCAGGGCTGTTGTCACACAGCTGGGAGGTAGGTATGTGATCAGCAAACACAACTGTACTCCTAAATCCAACTTCACAAGGAGGGACTCACACCTGAGAATCTTTGGCTCAGTGCCTTTGCAATGATGCAAGCTCTGGCATGCAATAATAGCCACTCCACCACCCCTGCCTTGGGGTCTAGGCTGGTGTAAAACCTAAAACCCAACCAGGCACATTTCTGAGAGTGGAACACGCCCCTCATGCCCCAGCTAGGTTTCGGTTATACAAGTCAGGTCCTCCCTCTCCTCCAGGATCAAATCATAGATCAGAGGGGCTTTGTAGGAAACAGACCTGGCATTGAGTAGTAACAGCCTGAGCCCAG
>JANHGC010244087.1:0-15195 GCA_027560395.1 Boaedon fuliginosus | reverse complement strand
CAGCTTATTGCCCCCCAAACAATCTGGGTCCTCATTTCACCAACCTTAGAAAGGATGGAAGGCTGAGTCAACCTTGAACCTGGGAATTCAATCTGACAACCTGCTGAACAAGTCAGCAGAGGTGACTGCAGTGCTGCATTTAACCCCTGCGCCCCCGAGGCTCTAGTCAGACAGTACTGTGGTAATTAGGTGTTCAGCAGAATGATAGCGTGAGGAAAAAAACTCTCTGAGTCTAGTTGTTTTGGCATGCAATGCCTTGTAGTGGTGTCCTGAAGAGAGAAGGTAAAGCAGTTTATGTGCAAAATATGAGGGGTCTGTACATACGTTGAATTGAGACATGGAATTCATCCGGGGCTTGGGAAGACGGGCCCCCGGGATCAGTTCAATTGTACAGTCAGTGGGTTGATGAGGTGGTAGAGTATTGGACCCAGTTTCACAGAATACCTCAGATAAATCATGCTATTCAGAGGGGACCCCTTCCAATGACCTAGGACACTCCAGTGACCCTTTTGCTAACCCTGCATCGGACTGGGAGTCCACTGCTAAAAGCACCTTCCGAAAACCCTCCTCCCATCGTATAACTGGGGACCACTTATCCATCCAGGCTAGTCCCAGTATTATCTCGTCAGTCATTTTGGGGCCAACTATAAAACGTATGAGTTCGGTGTGCGACCCCACGTTCATTCGGATAGGCAACGTCCATTCGGTAGCTGGAGCACCCCCTAGGATGGAGCCATCCATCTGTTCAAATGAGATAGGCGTCTTTAATGGCCTTGTTGGTATGGAAAAACAGGCCACCAAGGTTGGATTGATTAGGCACTTTGTGCACCCTATGACCAAGAGAGCCCACACTGGGGTTTGAGTCCCATCCTCCCCAACCAAAACGACCGGGATCACAAAGGGAGGTATAAAACCGCTCACCAATCCATCCTCGTCACTCTCCGTCTCTTCCCCTGTAGCGACTGTCAATGTTGAAAGATCGATAGGATTGTCGACCCCTCACGACGTCCCTGCCGGGGTGCCAGAGACCCTCACCTGTAACACTCTAGATCTTTCGGTCATTGCTGGGGTTTTCTTCACTTCTACGGGCTTTGTAGCTGTCTGTGGGGTCCTCTCCAGCCGGCACTCCGCTGCTCTATTTCCCTCTTTGTTGCACCGGTAACACTGGAACCCTGGCTGGCCGAGTAACAGGCGGGCCAGGAGCCTCAGGCCGGGAGCCCACACCTCCTACCAAAGGGCTAGTCCCTCCTCTGGGTCGAGTACCAGGTTCTGGCCAGATCCGGTTGCAGAGTGGGCAACACCCCCCTATATAAGCATGCCCTCTTCAGTTCCCTGTCCAGGCCTCTGCGAAAATGATGGGCCAATAATGACTCCGGCCACCGTCGGAGCTTTACAGCGAGCTGCTGGAATTCCACAATATAGTCCTTCACTGGACGGCCCCTTTGCCGCAAGGCCATCAATTCCAGTTCAGCTTGGTATACTCCAGCAGCATCCTCAAACCAGATCCTTAAGGCATCTAAGAACAATCCTATGGACCCCAGCTCGGGAGCATGCTACCCAGTCATGTGCTGGGCCCTCTAAGGATGCGGTCACCGCTACTACTGAGGTGTATAGGTGACCAAGAGCGTCTAAGTGGCTAACAATCTGGGTCAGAAACAATGACACTTTCGTTGGGGTCCCATCAAATACTGCCTGGATGGGGGCGGACCCCAGGCCGGTGGCAGCCACGCCCCATATGCTGTTGATGTCGTGGCCCCAGAACTGGGACCGGAGTGTATGGCACCTGGGGACTAGGTGTTCCAGCCGCTCCCCTTTCCTTCTGCCGCGGCCTCTCCAGCCGAGGGGACACCAGTCTCCACTGCTCCCCTGACTGGACCACCTCCCGAGAGGAGGGAATGCTCCCGCGTCGGCTGCCACTCCACCCAGCCTCCAAGCCCCTCGCCGAGCTGCGATATCCTGGCTCACCATACTTCTCGTGGATTATCCGCATGGTTTCACTCCCTGCTTCCAACAAGAAGCTCCTACTATTGTCGTCCCGCCTCCACCACTTGTGCCAAGGCTTTTCCAGACTGGCCGCCGGGGCCGACGGCCAACCTGGAAGTTCGGGATGCGGCTGCATCACCGTACTGTGCATCCAGGCTTCGTGTCCCGTGACTGGGACGAGCCGCTCCTTGCGCCTCGCTCCCAGCTCCACGCCAGCTTCCTCCGGCAGCCACCAGCTGGTACGAGACTCTCTTCTCTCCCCCCTCCTCACCACCGGCCCCACGGGCCCGGGGCCCGCCGGCCCCACCAACCAATCTGGTGACTCCGGCACCGCCACCCCATGTTTGGGGCTTCGTCCGGCTGGAACGCACGTTTCGTCGGCCGCTTCACCTGCCGACACTGACTCCTCCATTAACGCTGTCTCCTCTCCCCCCACTGCACCAAGCAGCGTCTTCTCTTCCTCCATAAGGTACAGGATGTTGTGTTTGTTTTCCTGTTAAGCCAAAATACCACGCTGACAGAGTAGAACTGCTGCAGAACGGGCTTTAATATTCAGGCAAAGAAACAGGCCGATCTGGCTGAAAACAAACACAAGCAAAACCCCACGCAACCCATAATTTATACCTCCCACCACCATTCAGTTCCGGGCCCCTCCACCAATAGGCGAGCTGCTTGATGTAGCCATCTTATCCTGGGTTATTTGTATGTCGGCATGCGGGGCCGACAGTTTGTACCTGTCCCGTCAGTAGTTGTACCAAACTAGCCAGTTATAGAAGTGCAAACGACAGACTCAATAATTCTTTGGTAGAACTGTATCAGCAACTTTTTGTGCCTTTACAATAAAAAAGTTCAGTAAAAAAGAATTAGTTTAACAACAATTGGTTATTGGGAAAGGGAAAATAGCAGGGCAATAAAACAATATATACCATTAAAAGTTTTGCACATTTGTATAACACATTGTGCAGTCATTTAGCATGCTGATGTGTGAATGTAGGGTTAGCACTCCATAAAAAAAAATATCTGTGGTATTTTTATTTAATTGGCGCAATCAGAGCACATTTTGGGGCATCATAGAGCACAATCTGAGGATATGAGCAAGAGTTTCAGATCTTTGTAATATTTCTTGGGGATGTTCTAGGACAACGTATGAGTTTGTCTTAAAGTCCATTTTGAGGTAATCAAATTGATCACCTAACTCTTAGTAAACTTATTTCAGATGTGTCAAACCTGTGGCCCATGATAGGCTGCAGAGTTGGCCCCTGGGGATGTCAGTGCGGGACCACCCCTGCTGCTCTGGGATTAGCCACGCCCACCCATTGGGCCACACCGACTAGGCCACACCTACCCCAGCCACCCAAGGACAAAAACTCCTGATGTGGCCTGTGACGAGTTCAAATTTGACACCCCTGTCTTAGTTGGTGCTGACTTAGCAATCTCCAATAGGATCTATTCCATCAACTGCCTGTGCTAATTGCCTGTCTTTACCATAATGTTACTTGCATATTTCAATTAACCTTTGCACTTCTGGCAAGGTCATTAAAGCCAAGTCAGTGTAAACATAAAACTGGCATAAAAGATCACATAGAGTCATTATTCTCTAGAATTGGAATTGCTGATTTGACAAGTCTGTTGCACCTAAGTTTCAGCTAGGGAAAATTATCAGTCTCTGTGATAGGTATAACTCAAACTGAATCATGAAAACTTTGGATTTCTCTGCATTTCTGTTGTATCAGATAAGAAGTCAGGAGAGTAAAATTGCATAGTCCAAGGAGCCTTGAGCTGGGATGTAGAGTTAGATCTGTCTCATGTGTTGTGTCGTCTGAGTAAGTGCTTGAGTCAGTTGGGTAATTTGGAAATCTGTCTGGCTCTGCTGCATCTGTACTACTTTCTTATATTAGTGAAAGCATTTGCAAGCAGTCAACAGTACAGCTAATGAATTAGTCATTGGATCAAAGTATTTGAAGCATGATTGATCAAATTGTACAGGGAATAAGCATATATTGGAATTAATAAGATGTTTCTTGTAGCAACCTTAACTGGAAGGAGTCCAGAGAATAAGGTCCTCAGAGTTCTAACTAGTAATATTGATTAGAAAATGAATTAAGGGTGCAATACAAGAATTTTATCAATCTTCTTTCAGTTGAAAAAAAACCCATACACTTTAAAAGAGTAAGATTTTAATTCAATTTTTCCATACTTGTTTGTGCTTGGGGAAGAGGCTTGTTTTTGTTTTTGTTTTTGAAGATAGGTCAGTCCATGCCTGTTGATAGTTTTAGAAACATTTATTAAACTTCTTATCAGTGTGAGCATTAGTGTGAGCAATTTGCAAAAGTTGCAAATTGATACAAATGATATACTTTGGTATTTAATGTAGAGTCAAGAATACCAAATACCCTCAGTTAGTCAGGACCTATAAAAAGAAGAAATATTTTTTACAGTTCATTTTTTAAACTCCCTTGGAAGCATCAGTCCCTGAAAAGTTCCATATTCTAAAAGCAATTTTTTAAATCAAAAACCTATTGTTGAATAGTCTAATATTAATGTCAAAAAATGTTCAAAATATGTTCAATACTATACCAAGATCCCTGCTTAACCACTAGGTGGCAATATTATATAATGTAAAATACCGTAAGAGCTGCACAAAATTTGATTTCTCTGGAATCCCTTGGCAAGATTTGATGGAAGACAGAGTAATAATTCTATGGCTAATGAATCCCTTTTAAAAACACCTACAGCCTATCCATTTTATATGAACACCACATCCCAATGAAAACTGTATGAATGGAAATATAGTGGTTCCCAGCTTTGCCTATTGCTGGCTGGGGAAAAAAGAAAGGGATGAACTTCTCTTTGCAGCGATAAAAATATTGTCCATTAGTGTAATGTCTGTATCTTGATGTGGATGGTCTGCCTTACGCAATATTATTCCTCCCAAGGTGAGACCGGCTCCAATACTTGATGTCCCTGCAGAAATCCTTCAAAACATGACTGTGTCATCTCAAGGGAGGTAGCTGCGTTGTCTATAATCCTCTCTCACAAATGAAGGCAATATATGTGTCCCAAGATAATGTTGTAGGATACAATCTGAGTCAGTCATCAGGACCAAAGGTTTATTCTTCTGAGCTTTAGGTCTCCTAATGGACCCCTTCCTCAGGGAACCACCAGCTTATCAGGTACTTAGGAGCAGCATAGCCAGCAACCAACAACTGAATAACTGCCCATCAACACCTCAATCAGCAACTAAAAAGCCACACACATAGATAATTAAAAAGGCACTACATAGATACAAGGCCCAGAAGAGCACAAAGCAGGCCTTCTGGTAGACAGAAGTTCCCTAAGAATGGGCTTCAGCAGGAGTCTGAAAGCCTGGAAGACAAAAACTCTGGTCCTGGTGATTAGCCCAGATTGGATACTGCAATTTATTTATTATTTATTTTATTTTATTAGATTTATACCCCGCCTCTCTTCCCTGGTCAAGGGGAACTCAAGGCGACTTACAACAGATGTTAAAATACAATAAAATGATACAACATATTTAAAAATATCCAAAACACAATCACACACCAATCAATAATACTCTTCCAAAAAGGGGGTGGCATCAATTCCAGGCCCACCGATAGAGCCGGGTCTTAGTGGCTCTGCGGAAGGCCAGCAAGTTAAGGATTGTTCTAATCTCCACAGGTAGCTCTTTCCAAAGGGTCGGCGCTGCCACTGGGAAGGCCTTAGCTCGTGGACCCACCAGCCAACATTGTTTAACTGACGGGACCCATAACAAGTGAGATCTAACTGGGCGCTGGGAGGCATGTGGTGGCAGCAGGCGGTCTCGAAGGTACCCCACTCCTAAGCCGTGAAGGGCTTTAAAAGTTGTTACTAGCACCTTGAATTGCACCCGGAAGACTCCTGGGAGCCAGTGCAGCTCATGGAGGACAGGTGTTATATGTAATCCTCTCTCTCTTAGTATTTTTAATAACATTGATGGTGTTTTTTAAGTGGATTTATTTATTTATTTATTTATTTATTTATTTATTTATTTATTTATTTACTACACTTTTATGCCGCCCAACTCCTGAAGGATTCTGGGTGGCTTACAACATGAATAGCAATAGCACTCAGATTTTATATACTGTTTATCAGAGCTTTACAATACTCCCCAAGCAGTTACAGAATCAGCCTATTGCCCCAAACAATCTGGGTCCTCATTTCACCAACCTTAGAAAGGATGGAAGGCTGCGTCAACCTTGAGCCTGGGGAGATTCGATCTGACAACCTGCTGAACAAGTCAGCAGAGACTGCAGTGCTGCATTTAACCACTGTGCCACCGAGATTTATTTTATTGTATAAATTGTATGGGTGGTATGACTTATAAAAAAAGAATTTTCCTACCTTAGTCATAGATGCAAATAAAAAGATGAAATTTATCATGCTGTCTGAATTTAATAATTTTTTTTCTTTATACGTGGAATCTAGACCAAGGACAATTTGATGCACTTATTTCTGTTTAATCAAGCACTGTCTTCAAGTTGTCTTTTCACCTTTTTTTTTCAAAGACTCTCCCTCGTCCCTTCCAGTTATGTTGAAGTATAATTAGCATTACGCATTACTTTATATGACATCTTATATATATAAAACAGAGGTGTGAGTTTGTATGTGCTCTATACAAACCCATACCCCTGGACCAATCTGGCCCAATTTTCACACATATCTTCGTTAGAGTTTTGAAATCAGCATGGGGGGGGGGGGTCCCCAAATTCTTTGCCCCCTCTTTGGCCTCAAAAAGGGCAAAGGGGACGCACCCAGGAACAGAGAAAAACAGACCACAACACTACTGTGCATGCCTGGCACCTCTGCTGCACATATGTACCATAGCCCCAGTGGTTCCGCCTCACCTTTCCCCTCAGACACACATGCACAACAGGAGGAGGATGACAGGAGGAGGACGAGTACAACCCTCTGCTCCATTGCCCTCACTTCCTTGCCCTCCCTCCCATCGTGCCTTCTGCATGGAGGCACCTCCGGCACGCCAGTCCAGTGCAGCTCTTAAAACACGGCCACAGCCACCCCGCCCACCTGCCACCTCCTCAGGGCTGGGGAGGCCCTCACCAGCGCACCAGGGAATTCCCCCCGCCCTCCAGAGGCTAGCTGAGGAAAGCCACGTAGTCATCCAGGTGCCTCAGCAGGTCGCTCTGCAGCTGGTCCAGCGCTGGCACAAAAAGCATGCTCTCAAAGGCCACCGCATAGCGGCCCCAGCTGGCTCTGTGTTCACCTACAGGGCGGAGTAACCGCCGGGTGGCCTGAGGCGGGCGCCACTCAGGTACAGCCGTGGGAGCACCACACGGCAGCCTTGGCTGGCTCCCTATTCACCTGCAGCACCGCTGTCATGGCGGCCTCCCCTCCGGACGAATTGCCGGGCAGTCCGAGGCCAGCGGCACTCAGGTACAGCTGTGAGAGTACCGCACAGCGGCACCGGCCGGCTCCACCCATCTTAAACTGGCAAAGATTGAAGACCCTTGCTTCAGACCAAGGATCTCCAACCTTGGCCACTTTAACCCTGGCGGACTTCAGCTTCCAGGATTCCCCAGCCAACATGGCTGGCTCTAAAGGATTCTGGGAGTTGAAGTCCACACATCTTACTGTTGTCCAGTTATAGAAATGTTGCTTAAAAACCAGGGGTCTCCAACCTTGCCAGTGTTCAGTCTTGTGGACTTCAACTCCAAGAAATCCTCAGTCAGATTTGCTGGCTGAGGAATTCTGGGACTTGAAGTCCACAAGTCTTACAGTGTGACGCATCTGGCCCACAGGCTGCGGGTTTGACCACCTTGCTATAAGGACTAATTGATTGCTGGTTGGAGGTCTCACATACTGTACTATATCCTGATATGCATGCAAACCCATCTACATTCACATAAGCACATTTGCCTACGTTGAGCAGGAATATTAGGAGGGAAGAGAACAAAACTCTTATTTCCTCCCTCCAAAGAACCCTATATGCCCAAGACTGGTTCCTGCTATAGGCTATACATCTTTCTTGCTAGGAAGCTGATCAACCTAATCAGGTGGCTGAATGGAACAGTATAATCATTTCCTGCTACTGATAGTCCTGTTTTAAGATACCAGAGATCTTGAGAGAAGTGCTGGGAAAAGGAGATGCTGCTCAAATTCTCTGCTTTTCTGGAGCCAAAAAGGGAAATTATTTGTTCCTTTTTTTTTACAAAATACTTTATTAAGTTTAAAAATAACATGTATAAAAAACCAACAACACATAAATAAAACATACAAAACAAACAACAATAAATAACACAACATTTGAAATTTCCAATGCTTACTAGGTATGACGCGTTTACTTCTTTCCTAACCCTAACCCTAACCCTCGCCCGTGGCCCCGCCTGTCAACATTGTCTGGCCGACGGCACTCGGAGCAGGCCCTCCCTATGAGATCTAACTGGGATTATACAGTCTTGCTATTCCTATTACGTATATATTAACTCTACGATATAGAATTTCTCTTTTCCTACTAGTCACATTTTTAGGTTTTCCGTTTTCTCTCTTTTTTTTATCCATAGGTACCACATATTCCAGCTTTCATAGTGTTTAGTTTCCCCTTTATCTTTTAATAAAAGTGTCCGTCTATCCAGTTCAGCGCAGTCCATTATTTTCCTTCTCATTTGGTCATCTGTTGGTAAGTTTCGGTTCTTCCATTCCTGGGCGAAAGGTATTCTAGCAGCTGTTATTAAGTGTATATGTTATTAAAGGTATATCATTTTTTTCCCATGGCTCTCTGGTATCATACTCAATAAGAAGGTTTCTGGTTGTAATTCCAGTTGAATTTCCGTGATCTCCTTTATCCACTTCCTTGTTTTATTCCAATACTTCGCTTTCTGGCATGTCCACCACATGTGATAGTACTTTCCGTGCTCATCTCCACACTTCCAACAATTTGGCGCTAGGTTGGGGAGCATTTTATTTAATCTGGCTGGTGGGAAATTATTTGTTCCTCATCAACCCACTGATTGAGTGGCCAGAAAGAAGAATAACTGGCTTTCTCCAGTGATGATATTCTAACCAGTTCACATAATTGCTAGGTTCTGTCAACCAGAAAGAATATCAGCACTGACCCTGTTCATCTGCCCCGTTCTAGCAGCACCAGGTGAGCAAGGTACACTCTGAGGCGGCATGTAGACTCCGTGATCTCGCAGCCAGTTAAAACTGGTCGCCAGGTCACTCACCACCGAATCCACTCCCCCATTGCCTCGCAGGCAGCGTGTTGTAATTGGCTACAAGATTGCGGAATCCACATGCTGCCTCAGAGCGTACCTTGCTCAGCTGGTGCTGCTGGAACAGGGCAGATGAATGGAGTCAGCGCTGATATTCTTTCCAGTTGAGTGCAACCTAGCAATTATGCGAACCAGTTAGAATATCATCACCGGCTGTCTCTGAAGCTTCAATGGCTGCAAATAATATATCTGAGATTTATAGGTTTCTTGTGTCTACTATACTACCAGTGGCTCTCGGCTTGTAATGACATACAAGGTCATATTTCTGATTAACCAAAATTGCACAAGAGTGGTGAGCAACTCTCATGCAATTTAATTCTACACAAGGGGTCTTAATTGTAAAAATAGTAACTACTTTATATTCAGTACTAGCTGATTTCCTGGCCTTGCTCATTTTTAAAAAAATAAGTACTGTATATTTGTGCCCCAGTGTTTGCAGGTCTTCTGAAGTCCCTGGCGCCCCCTCCCACATCTCTGCTCTGGCAAGGCCATTTCTGGGACAAGGCCAGGCTGGCTCTGAGGAAAGGCAGCTGGGGCTTGACAGGGGCACTGGGCCACAGCCGTTTGTGGGTCTTCTTAAGCCCCTGCTGGCCCCTCCAACATTGTAGGTGAGCTTATTTGATGGGGTGGGCTGCTCTGTGTGTCTTGGGCCCATCATCGCTGGGGCAAAACTGGAATTTATATGTATAAAACATGGCGCCTCAGTTTGGAGTGCCTCAGTCAGTTTGAAAACTGCACATGCTCAGTAGAGAGAGGTAAAACTGCACATGCTCAGTAGAGGGTTCTGCTTGTTCATTAAGAGTGTCCTCTTTGCCCCCCCAAAAAGGGGGTTAAAAGGCCCCCTACTCTTTGGTGACCCTGACAGTGCTGATCTTACTACACTTAGCTATCTATCTGCCAGGTTTGAGCTAGATTGATGCAGGACTGAAAGTTTATATAGAGCACATACAAACAAACACTTCTGTTTTATAGATATAGATTTTACAGTGTTTTAACCCTTTTGCCACATACTAAAATCATCCAGGAGAATCCAGTCATTAGATAAATACTGTCTTTATAATGTAATGTATTTTGTTTAATGTAAGGAAAAAGCAACACTAAGTATGTTTTGAAAGTCCAGTTACAAAACAGCTGCGCATAGCTGAGGTTACAACATTCCTTTGATCCATACATAATAATTTTAAAAATAAGGACTTTTACAGGCTATTATTATTAGAGTGTACAGTACATGAAAGAGGAACACTTTTACTTCTCATGTTGCATTTACAATGAAAACATTTTTTAAAAAATAATAATTGTAAAAGCATTTGGCATCTGCCCCCTGCCGGCCCCTTTGCTGTGACCTGGGAGTGAGGATTCTGGGGACTCTCGTGGGACACGCTCCCTTCGCCCCTGAAAGGAAACTTTGCTCCGGTTGGAGCTGTTTTCAGAATGAAGGGCCACAGGAACATCCCTGTTTAGTTGGCAATGCCAGGAGAGGCTGGCCTTTGGGCGGCTTCTCTGAAGTGTGACAAAAAAAATCAGTTTTTTCTTTTCGTTTTTTGCTCTCCTCAGAGCTGACTATACGGAGTCCTCTAGACTGGCAGCAGGCATGATTTGGTTATTTAGTACTGTCTGATCCTACATGTTATAAGTACCTGAAGGAAGGGAGACAAAGGAGAGATGCCCAAATGCTGACATCACCAGGATTCTGAATAGTCATCTTAAAGTCATCTGTAAGTTATCTGTGTCTCTATTTGAAGTGAGCACCAAAATATTATGTGGATGTCATCCCGTAAAATTATGCACTGCAGAACCGAACACGAATCAGAAGTATTTCAAGGAAGTAAAACAAGGAAATAATGCACAATACAGGAATTAGCAAACTGATACCCACACCCTAATTTCTAAATTATGGATTCCTCTGCAATATACAGTACAGTTGGAGGAGGGAGAAACTGAAAAAGATACATATATATATATATATTCTCCTATTTGTTGATCCTAAATTTGATGGGAGTTTACTGTAGTGCCCATCGTCCTGCCCCTCAGTCAGATTGGCATGCAAGTTTCTGTGGGAAAGAATTTCAGGGCACAATGTCACTATAAGGGACCTGCCAGGAGGCGGTAGAGGTTTTCGGGAGGCTTGGTTTGGGACTCCTGGCCTAGCAAGGCCAATTGCCTGATTTGCTTTGGCCTGAGCGGTTAATTAAGAAGGATTCCCTTCTGTAGGTGGGTCTTGCCTATTACCGGTTTGTTATCAAAGGACTACACTGAATTGACACCAGGACAGGCTTGCTCCAGATTTCCTTTTCCTGGTCTGTCTTGATGCAATAGCAAAATGGTGATGAATGGCCTTCTCAAAGATGACCTTCTGACTCGGCCTGAGGAAGGAGAATACATCAGCGGAGAAATAGATACGGGAAACGGCTGCGAATGATTGCTTGCTGGGCTGCTCAGAACTAATTCAACTGCAAATTCCGCTTCCTATTCATTCAACTACCTAGAGAAATTGGTACTGTATTTTGAAGAAGAAAAAAGGCTGTCTTCATGTCAAATTAGATGACAAAACTTTTGTTCTTCATATTAAATTGTATTAAAATTTTAATAGTTTCTACTAAATTTTAATCTGTGTAGGGACTCAGTTTCACTTTTTGCAATGTAAAGAAATAGATGATATATTTTGATTCTTAGGCTAGTAATCAGTGCTCTTGAGCAGTGTGGCTCTTAATATCCATGCGGCATTACAGGGCGTGTTAAAGCAGGGGTCTTCAACCCACGAGCTGCGGCCCACCACCCGACTGTGTCCTATTTGGAACTGGGTCACGCAAGGAGCGAGTGGCAGGCTGACGGGTATGCACACACACACAGCTCAATTTGTGCAAGTTGAGCTGTGCATACACATGCATGGACCAGCCCATCACTCACATGGCCTGGTTCCCCTCTCCCCTCTAGCCACCCTGCCAAGCTGCAAAGGCTGCTGTGTTAAAGCCTCTTTAGGTCAAGGTCTACTACCATCTTGAGAGAGGTAGTGGTTCAAACTTCCTTGAAGAAGTTCTCCTTGCAGCATAAAGTTTTGGATAATTGCAGCCGTGGGCGAGCAAAGAAAGATGGCGGGAGGGAGTGGGCAAGTGGCAGGCTGGATCGTGTGTCTCCCTCCCTGTGCCTCTGCCTCTGCCTGCTGATTGGAGGGCAGGCCTAGTGGTTGCAGCACTGGGACTCACCTGCACGGTGCGGGCTGTGCAGCCCCAGAAAGTGCTGGCCAAGGGGCTGGTGGATTACAGTGGCTGCCCAACACTGTCAGCCCCCATGCGCTCACCACCTCCTGTGCGTGTGTACCCAGGGGCTGGTCCCTCACCATCTCTGGGGCAGCCCATCTGGCCCACGGGCCTTCTGGTTGACGTGTCTTCTGCACATGAAAAAAATTAAGACATCACTTGAAAATAAGCCCTAACGTGCCCTTTGGAACAAACATTTATATTTATTTATATTTATTTGACTTATACCCCGCCTCTCTTCACCACTTCTGAGAACTCGAGGCGGCCTCGAGTTATTATTATTATAAGTTAACATTATTATAAGACCCAGTCTTATTTTTAAGGAAGCATGCGTGGTGTATCAGAAATGAAGTCAAGTTTCCAAAGAGGTTTTTAAGAGCTTTTGGAACTAGCTTTGCCCCTAATAGAAACTGATTTCCGTATATTACCTTTTACCTTTTAAAATCACAGATAGTCTTTGACTTAATCACTGTTTGTTTAATGATGATTCAGAGTTACAGTGCCCTCAGAAACCGTTATTTAGGATCTGTGCTCATGCTTACACTGTTTTAAGTGCTAGTATTTGAATATTAGATTTGACTGCTTATTAGTATTGTGGTGAAATAATTACCAGGTTGGCAGACTGGTTGTTAGACTTAAGCTACTAGTTTGGCCGTACCGGTCGCTAATTAAGTCAGCTGTTTTTTGGGCCTAAATTGATGCATGCGTGCATGACGCAGTACGAGCACTACCTCAGGCCTGAAAAACAGCGGATTTAGCTGCCAGTTCAGCTAAACGTAGCAACCGGTTCAGCCAAACTCGTAGCTAAATCTGCTGTTTTGGGGGCCTAAATTACTGCGGGTGAGGGACGTGCTGCATCACCTCTAGCCTGAAAAACAGCGGATTTAGCTGCCAGTTCAGCCAAATGGGTTGCTAAACCTAACAGAGCCGGTGGCCAAATCAGCTGTTTTTTGGGTCTGAGGTGATGCGCATGCAGCATGTGCTGCACACACATCAATTGAGGCCCAAAAGATCAGCTGATTGAGCTACCGGTTTGGCCGAACTGCTAACTAAATTTTCGGGCCTTGAGGTGATGTGCGCAAGGCACACGCATCACTTTAGGCCCAAAAAACAGCTGATCAGCTGATTTTCGGCCCCAAAGTGATGCGCATGCATCACGCATTTAGTGCGCCTGCGCAAAGCACCTGCGCATGCCTCCAAAATGTCAGCAGCAAGCGAACCGGTTGTTAGACCAGGAGGAACCCATCCCTGCTTGTTAGTGACCCATAACTCTCACTAAGTGTCGTATTCTACGATTCTTATAATTCTTGATGATTCTTGATGTATGTATTTATCTTATTTTATTTTATTTTTATTTTCTTCTTGTGTACACTGAGAGCATACGCACCAGAGACAAGTTTCTTGCATGTTCAATCACACTTGGCCAATAAAGTATTCTATCCTATTCTTATCAACTTCATGGTAAAGTGATGGCGATTCAGACATTTGGCAACTTGCTTGCGATTTACAATCTTTTTTGCCAATTACCAGCAAAAAAATTGAGGGAGCTCGATTCACTTAATGATCACAGGATTCATTTAACAGTCATGGTGGTTCATAATGACCATAAGAATTGTCATAAATTGTCGTCATTAGTCCAGGGCTACATATTATGGCTGACTAAATATTAGCTGGTTAAATGGTTAGCTAATATACAGAATGTATTTTTTTTATACAAATCAAGAACATGAGTGATAATATTAAGCACCATATTCTGACACTAATGTGTGCTGAAGAAGGAAGACAAACCGTCCCTATAAAACCACCTGGGTTTCCTTTATGATTATTTTGATTTCATTTCGGCTGACAAATTGATCCCAAATGACTACTCTTAATTCCATCCTCCGGGACCGCATGACTAAAGTTTGCAATGATTTGCATTATGCAAATGAGCAATGTATTTCACACAAAAGGCCTCCCAGCCCCACACAGGCGCCTCCCCCCTCGCTCCCTCCCTCTCTCCCGCGTGTTTTGGGGGCCAAGCAGGGCTCCGGCCTCACCAAGGGCTGCCAGGATTATTGATGGAGGCCATTTATCTTATTTGGAAGATGACAGGAAACAAAGGGGAGCCCAGAACAGCAGCCTTTTTCTTCACCCTCGTTTCTCTTGGGTTTATTAATACCCACAAACTTTGCAAACATTTTCTGTTCATTTTACAAATTCTTCTAAATACGTTTTTGAACCATTTCACTAGGGGGGCTGGCGGGGTGTGTGTGTCCCTTGTCTGTTAGCACAGCCTGGCTGGGCTGCCCACTGCTGCTATTTCCAGCTTGACCAAACGGAAACTCCTCCCGCAGGTGGTCTGCAATTGGGATCAAGAGGGAAGGAGGATCATATTCAAGAGGGCAAGTAGCTATAATCAGTGACTTAAAACTATACCCAGGACCCAAACCCTGTACTTCTGCAGTCCCGTGTGGTTTTCCAAATAAGTTCTCGACTTACAACAGTTCGCTTAGTGACTGTTCAAAGTTACAACATCACTGAAAAAAATGACTTAGGACCAGGGATGGGTTCCTACTGGTTCGCTGGTTACCCGCTTTGTGGGCGCGCTTCCCGATCGGCTGTCTTGGTGGGAGCGCCGTCCCTCTGGAATTCGCTCCCCACTGAACTTAGGACCATCTCTAGTCTGCCTGTGTTCCGCAAAG
>JANHGC010241012.1:0-15222 GCA_027560395.1 Boaedon fuliginosus | reverse complement strand
AGAGAGAGAGAGAGAGAGAGAGAGAGAGAGAGAGAGAGAGAGAGAGAGATATTAGATATAGATATAGATACATTGGAGCTGGAAGAGGCAGAATGAAGTCCCATCTCAGCTACAAGCACCTAAGACCCACCAGCTCCATCAAAAGTGGAGGGGAAAACCTCCCTGGAAGTTGAAATTGAAAACTGAAAATGAAACCAGGGGAATTCGGGAGAGGGATGATGAAACGGCACGGGCTACCGAGGGGCATAAAGGAGGATGCCAGAGCCCTTCGCTCCAGTGCTGCTGGGCCGCAGAGGAGCATCCATCCCCGAGCCCATCTCTTCCATGTCGTCGGTCACGTGGACTCCGGTGCCCATGGGGCTGCTCTGGCTGGCGCTCCTGCTGGCTGTCCCAGCCTCGGGACTGGACTGCCGCCATCTGGAGCGGCAGCAGCGGAGGTGGAACGGGCAAAGCCTGGCGCTGGTGAAAGGGACGAAGGCGAAGCTCCCCCCGGAGTGTCTGCGGAAGACGCCGGCGGTCAGTTTCCCCGTCGGGATCCTCGGGACGCCACGGCCGCGGGCTGCCACCAAAGCCGTGCTGGAGATGCTGCGGGGGTTCCTGCACCTCCTCAAGGAGGACCATCGGTGGGTGGTCTGGGAGGCCTCTTTACGAAAAAGGTCAGTCGGTTTTTTTTGGGGGGGGGGGGTGTTCCACTTAACGACCGGGTTGCTCGCTTAACAGCGGCAAGGGATTTACTTACTTAACCATGGCGGGCAAGAAAAGGTCGTAAAATGGGGGCGAAACTCACTGGAAAGACGCTTCGCTGAGCTTCATAAATTGTCGACTCGACTGCGGTCGTAAGTCGAGGACGACCTCGGGTAGGATGGGATCCACAGAGTGAGACAAAGGGGTTGAGGAGAAGTAAAAAAATTTTTTCCCTCTCAAACCCTACTGTTTTGTCCCAGAATTGATGTTTAAAAAGGCAACTGGATATTATTATTACTATTGTTGTTATTGTTATTACTGTTGTTGTTGTTGTATTATTGTCATTAATACAATTAGTACACGCTCAACTTGGTATCAATGGGGCCGTGATCTGGAATTGGGGGATATCGTCATTCAACCCTTGTCATGGTCAGATCGCTCCCTTTTGAGGTTGGATTTCCTGACGGTCACCCAACGCTGCAGGGAGGCGGGACCGACTAGGTGGTTCCGCCCCAGGCGCCTAATGGACCTGATTGGGTTTCAGAGGGAGCTTGGGGAGATTCCTGATTCCCTTGCCCAGAGCTCCTGAGGCCCTGGTGGCGGCTTGGAACAATGCCACTGCTGGGGCCTTAGACTGGGTTGTGCCTTTGCGACCTTTCACTGTTCGCAGATCTTGGAAGGATCCTTGGTTTACTGAGAAGCTCCGGGGGATGAAGCAGCAGAGGAGATGTCTAGAGTGCAGCTGGAGATCCGGGAAAGCTGAATCTGACCAAACACTACCAGAAGTCCATATTGAAACCTATTTAGTGGCGATAAAAGTGGCAAAGCACTCTTACTATGCCGCTCTTATTGCGTCCGCAGACTGTGGCCCAGCTGTTCTGTTTAGTGTGACTCACTCCCCCTTGAAACCAGGGGAGACTGAAGAACCCTTGTAGGGTAGAGCTGAGGAATTTGCTCAGTTTCTGTGTGATAAAATTGCCCAGATTCGTCGGACTTGGACTCTAGCTGGACAGGATCTGTAGAGGTGATTGGGGTGGGTCTTAGTCCTGTTATCTGGGAAGAGTTTGTTCCTGATGATGTGGACAAAGTCATGGGGGCAATGAGTGCCACCACCTGTTTATTGGACCCGTGTCCCTCTTGGCTAGTTTTGGGTGGCTGGGACGTGACATGCAGTTGGCTCCAGGTGGTTATTAATGCTTCTTTGAGTGAGGGGTGCTTCCCACCTGCCATGAAGGAGGTGGTGGTGAGGCCCCTCCTCAAGAAGCCTTCCCTGGACCCAGCTGTTTTGAACAACTTTCATCCAGTCTCCAACCTCCCTTTTTCGGGAAGGTTGTTGAGAAGGTGGTGGCGCTTCAATTCCTGTGTACCTTGAAGGAAGCTGATTATCTGGATCCTCTACAGTCTGGTTTCAGGCTTGGGTACAGCACTGAGACAGCATTGGTTGCACTAGCAGATGATCTCTGGCAGGCCTGGGATGGGGGAGCTTCCTCTGTCCTGGTGCTTCTTGACCTCTCAGCCGCTTTCAATACCATTGACCATGGTATCCTTCTAGGGCGGTTTAGGGGGTTGGGAGTGGGAGGCATGGTGTTGTGGTGGTTCTACTCCTATCTCTCAGGCTGTACCCAGTTGGTGTTGGTTGGGGGGCCGAGGTCTGACCTGAGGCCCCTGTCTTGCTGATGATACCCAATTGTACATCTTTGCCCCGGATAGAACTAGTGATGCCATTGAGGTGATGTCCTGGTGTCTGGATGATGTGAGGATCTAGATGGGGACCAACAGGCTAAGGCTCAACCCTGACAAGACTGAGTGGCTGTGGATGCTGCCCCCTCCATGATCCAGTGGACTGTCTATCGTTGATGCTGGAGGTAGAAAAATTGCTCCCCTCAGAATGGGTGGGCAACTGGGCTTCCGGTTTGGACTTCACCGAGAATAGTTGCAAGAATGCGAGGTTTGCGGGTTCTTGCCCTAGAACTGCCGGCCTGAGGATTTTTTTAAGAACCTGTACCCCCTTGGGGAGGGGGTGAGGCAAAGTGGAGCCAAGAAGTGGGTAGAGAGCAATTTTAAATGCTTTCCCAACTTTGTAATATTCCTTGAAGCTGACAGCTGGTGAGAAGGCAATACGCCACCAAGATGAAACAAGCTGGGAAAGACTAGAACTGGAGAGAGAGATTATGATCTGTGCAGAGGTGGGAGTTGGAGCAGGCTGAGATTCTAATTGGATAGCCCTGCGAGAGTTCCATGTTAAAAGCTGGAAGTTTATATCCTGAAACAAAGCTCTAGCATCGTTAGAAAGACCAGGGGACAGACTTCCATCCATGTGAGTTTCTATTTGTGTTCTTAATTTTGCTCTTTTCTACTGAATCTCAATCGGACTATGCTATATATAATCACTGGAATTTGCTGGTGATATAAAGAGCGGGAATTAGATTAACCCCGAAAAAGAACTGTTTGGTGTGAAAATACTGCTTATTTGGACTCTGTAGGAAACCCAAGTTTTAAAATGGCGAAAGTAACAAAAGCTGAGGCGGAGGAACTGAAGGATATTGTTGTGATTCCTAAACAACATAAAACATGGGAAGAGATTCTAGCGGAGTTCCGCGAAGAGGAGGCAAAATTCAAAGCGACCTGCGACCAGATAATTGATAGAGCCAAGAGAGAGGAGTCGGATGGGGAAACGCCAGTGTAGGGAAGCAAGGCAGATGGGGGAAAGAGCGAGGAACTCATGACGATGCAAGGCAAGAACTTGCAAGGCAAGAACTGCCCTCGAGAGGAAGTTCCAAAACTGAAAATTTGGGAGAAATGTGTGAGGACAACTTAAATTACAAAAAGAACCTGAAAAAGCAGAGGAAATACCCAAAAAGGAATTTAAAATGAAACCGAGGTGAACGTCGGATGAGGAAAGAGCCAATTCTTGATCAGAGCTGAAGAATGCCGGGAGGAAGAAAGAGACAATGAGAGAGGTTTTTAACAAGAAACGTAAGGACGATGGCTAAGGACAAAAAGGTCTAACGAGAAAATACAGGAGGAGATATATGTTCTCCTCCTACTTATTTTTACTTTCTTTTTAACGAGTGAGTTTTATATACATGTATATTTTATATATAATCAAGTTTTATATACATGTATATTTATATATTTTTTATATAATTGAGTAATATGTCTTTCTTTATACTGCCTGCCTCTCCCTGTATTTATACTCCATAAAATTGATAAAATACTATTCAAAAATTAATATACTGTTGAAAAAGGCTGATCAAGAATAACTATTAAGGGTAATACAACGGGGATAAGGGAAGTAACATTAATATTTTAATTAGTTGGATGAAATTGTAATGGAAGATGATGAAATAAATCTAACTATATATTTAAAATACTTAATGAATTTGGGATAAACTAATTGGGAAAGATGGAAAGGAAATGCATGGTGAAAAATTGGGTTAATTTGATATTATATTGTAAGATTGATGATGTCTAATGTACCTAATTTTAGAATTGTAACAAGGGGGGCTCCAAACCACCATGTACAGACAAAAAATGCTTCTTTTAATTTTTTGTTTTGAAAAACAATAAAAAACTTATACAAACAAAAAGAACGGGTGAGCAACTGAGAGGTTCTCTTGTGCCCACAGCTGCAATTGGACCATCATTTGGCAGCTGTGGCCAAGGGGGCCTATGCACAGGTTCACCTGTTGCATCAATTGCACCCCTTCCTGGACCAGGAGGCTCTTCTTACAGTCACTCACACCCTTGTCACCTCTCAATTGGATTACTGTAATGCGCTCTGCATAGGGTTGCCCTTGAAGAGCACTCGGAGACTTCAACTGGTCCAGAATGCAGCTGCGTGAGTGATTAAGGTGTACCTCAGTGCACCCATGCAACACCTGTCCTCCGCAACCTGCACTGGCTCCCAGTGGTCTTCCGGGTGCAATTCAAGGTGCTAGTGTCAACTTTTAAAGCCTTTCATGGCTTAGGACCGGGGTACCTTAGAGACCGCCTTCTGCCACTTCATGCCTCCTAGCGCCCAGTTAGATCCCACAGAGTCAGCCTATTACAGGTCCCGTTAGCTAAACAATGTCAGCTGGCAGGTCCCCGAGCTGAGGCCTTCTCTGTGGCGGCACCAGCCCTTTGGAACCAACTACCTGTGGAGATTAGAATCATCCCTACCTTGCTGGCCTTCCGCAGAGCTACTAAGACCTGGCTCTGTCGGCGGGCCTGGAATTGATCCTCCCCCCTTGGAAGAGTTTTTTGGCTGTTGTGTGACTGTGTTAGATAATTTTAATATATTGTACTACTATGGTATTTTAAATTGTTGTTAGCCGCCTTGAGTTCCCTTGACCGGGGAAGAGAGGCGGGGTATAAATCTAATAAAATAAAATAAAAAATAAAAATAAAATAAACTTGGCAGTAGATAACAGTCAATGGAATTCAAGGTGGGCTGGTCTTAGATCTTTTGTGGGTACAAAGGGATTCAAGGCTGATAAAGCACTTGACTCCTCCCTTGGCTCAGTCTGGTCATGACCTACACAGCGGGAGAACTGTAGTTTCAGACTTGCAAGATTTTGTTTAGGTAGCTTTACAATAAAACAGAATTAACTTATCTGGTTGTGTCCCCTCTCTGATGTCCCTGGTAAAGCTACTTCTCAGATTACTCTACCTCTAGTCTACCATTGAAACAAGTTTCCAGATTTTCTATTTGGCTATATCCACTCAATGTCTCTATTAATCTCTGAGTTGAAAAACTGGGTACTCATCAAAGGAGAGCCCATACTTTACTTATTCAGCAGTACAAGACCTACATTTTCAATACAAGGTTTTTTTTTTATCTTGTGGATGGTGAGTTAATGCCTCTGGGTTGAAGCCGTGAGACTGTGTTCTATACAGTACAAAGGAATATCCAGTTCTGCTCCGAGTATTCGGTAGGAAGTAAATATGATAGAAAAATGTAGTTCACAAAGGTCTGCTTGGATTGTGGTTGCAGATAATCCAATTCAGAATGTGTTCATGAATAATTAACCCACGTTTTTCTCTGACTAAGAATCAACTGCCTTACTGACCTATAAAGATTAGTGTTCTAATTTGTATTGATTTCAGAGCAAAGATATCGTCTATAAGCTTTTAAAGGAATGACTATGTCTCTTTGTATAATGCATAACATTCTATATAGATTGTTATGCTCTAAAGTACTCTAGTCTCTGCCAACACGGTTTTTTTTTTAATTATCCAGATCTGAATTCCTTAACACCAGTGAATATAAATGAAAACAGCAACACATGAGACAGAGAAGTGTAGAAAGCTTCTGTTTGGTTTTCTTTTGCATCTCCATGTCATTTCTGAACTTCATGAAATAGTTAACAGCACCCTGACTGCAATCTTCTAGTTTGGGGAGGATTTTTCTTGTTCGCCTATATAAAGCCCAAAATATAACAGTGACATTAAGTTACCAGTGTGGGATAATGATGTAGAACATATTGTAGATATTTATCAGTTCACAACAAGCAGCTGTTAGAATAGGAAATGTCATGTGTGTAGCTGTATAACGAAGCCTATGAACAACAGGGCATCGACAAGAAATTTATAAAGGGCAAATCTATGCATCTATAGAAATACCGACAAACAGAATGATGCTATGGATTTTTTTCCTCCGTCAGTAAAACAGATGAAATTCCCAACAGCAACATTTAAGTGACCATCTGTAAACCTCCTCTGTCCCCATGAAGCTAAGGGTTGGAGGAAGATTATTGCATTGTAAATTTATTGTACTTTCACTGAACGAAAGCTGCAGGCTGCTCAAAGTCATGAAGAATTGGGCAGCATACACATACAAGTTATTATTATATACACAAAAATGTGAAAACACAGCTGCCAGTTCCTTAACAGGTGTTGGTCCTCATATGCTTTGAGTTCTTAACAAGAACCCAAAGAACTATTATTATTATTATTATTATTATTATTATTATTATTATTATTATTATTATTATTATTATTATTATCATTATCATCATCATCATCATCATCATCATCATCATCATGTAATCTACTATTTAGTGTATGGCATATCATATATGGCACTAAAATATCTATTCACAAGCAGTAGTAGAACACAATAAAATATAAATGTTAAAAAGATCTATGTTCAAATACCAATATCTAGGCCATCTAACCATTGAAGTGCAGCGTTGTTTATATTAAAAAAAAATCAGATACTGGTCTGGTATATACCCTCAGTTTATAGCTGGTCATGACATGGGACCCTGCAGTCACACTGAAGAGAAAATAATATGCCCCTTTTATAAAGACAACCCTGGCAGTCACCATGTGAGGTGTGAATCCTGTTCAGGATTGTCCATTGCTGACGTGATAGTTCAAAGCCTGGCGCCATTTTTTGTGGGGTCCTTCCTTTATATGTCTTCGTACCTCTGGAAGTTTGTTTGCTTTCCATTGGGAGTAATCTACTGTTAGATTCACAGACTGATGAAAAGGTAATAATTAAAGTTGTAAGCAAGGACCTAAGAACTGTTAAGATAGTATCTAAGAATAGATTATAATTATTATGACTGGTCACATAATCAGCCAGATGTTTAGGTTGGATTTGGCATTTTTAATCCGCCACTGAGTTCCTTCCAAGAATCTGGGACAGGCAAACATTGTTGTTTGATGATGTTAAAAGTATTCTCACAGGAGGTAACCTATTCCAAGTAAAGCTGCCCTCTGCAATATTGTGATTTTGTCAATGCTGATGATATTAAAGCCATGGTCCAGATGTTTTGGAATTTCCACCAAAGGACTTATTACTATCCGTACTATCTTTGCTTTCTTTTGCCACAGTAATTCTACTTCTATTTGCAGGCCTTTATGATTTGGGATTTTCTCCAGTTCTTTCTCTTCTATGTCTTCAGGTATTGTAGCATCCACTATTCAGAGTTTTTTTTGTCTTTCATGTGAACAGTTGTTAAGCCTGGGGTGTTATGTGGCAGGTTTGTTTGGATTCTAAAGTCCCAGCGAATTGTAGTCTCTTCATTTTCTACTACTTTATCGGTTTTCTAGTCCCATCAGTTCTTGCAAATAGTATTTCTTGCAGATATTCCAATGCTACTTTATTGCCACTTTGTCATGCCATTGTTTATAATCAGCCTGTGTGATTTTCTTGTAGCAGCCAACTAGTGGCTTGTTTGTGTTGCTGTCTTCTCAATTCTGGCTTTAAATTGCAGTTGTTCTTAAAGCTTTGCCTTCTGAAGCCAGAATTAGCTCTTCTGTCTCGCTTCAATTTTTCTGCTCTTAGCCATTGCCAGATGTTGTGGTTATCTGCTTTGCCTGCTATTTGTTTCATGTACCAGCCCTGTAATGCTCTGTCTTGTCATGTCTCTTTTCTAGTCTTCAGTTGGTCTTTCTTGTAGATCAGTGTGCTTTCTCTCTCTGGTGTCCAATAAGTCTTCATGGCATACCAGCTTCAGTGGATCTTCTTCACTGGCTTTCAGATCTTCTTCTAATGTTCTTTTTATTTTGTTAAACTGTCTTGTATATATACAACATTCAATGCCCACCTATTTTCCTTGATAAGTAAAATCTATAACTACCACTGCATGGACAAAGGGCATGATTCATTGCCATTATTTTTCTGGTCTTCCTATCCAGAATGATAATGGCGATTTTGTCAAATTATTATTATTTCTGGCTAATCAACAGTTGGATTCACAATTTGATGGAAACTTAATAACCCAACTAAGGTTCTAGGTATTGTTAAAGTAGCATCTATATAGGCAGGCCCAAGCAAGGGATTTTATAAAATTAGGCTATTCAGGTCTGATAAATTCACTATTTAGTGATATCAAGGGAATCTTTTAGACATTGCTCCAAGGGTAATAATAAACGATAATAATTATTAATTGATGGTTGCTCTCACAGTCAGCCAGATATTAGATTGGATTTGACACTTTTATTGACTTGCCAAGTTCTTCTCAAAGACCTGGGATAGTCAGATATTGATATTTCATGGTGTTAAAGATATTGTCACAGGATGTAAGCTTTTCTGAATAAAGCTGCTTTTTGCAATGGATTTTTTGATTATTATTATTATTGTTATTATAAAGATGATATTAAAAGGACTACTATTGCTTGCTGTGCATATATAATTCCATCTGCTACAGGTTTTTTTTATGGTTTCCAGGACTGCTGCAAGAACCAAGAAACCAATTTCCAGACATCAGAGAACACAAACCATGATGCTTCAGTGGGAAGCTTTCCAATTCTGTCATAAATGCTGAATTCACACCTGGGTTCCCGATAGCTAAGTACAAAATATGTGCATATTGTACTGTGTAATGAAAAATATGCCTGTGCCCCGTATTAGCTTTGCCGCTTAAAAAACATGAGAATCACACTCCAAAAGTGGATTATAGTTGCAATGCATGTATTTTAGAAAGAAAGAAAAAATGCATGCAGGTACTCTTCATATCAGTTGCCAAAAAAAAAAAAAGAGCAAATGTTGTGTACTCCAATATCTATACCTGAATATGGAAATATCTTCTTGGGTGTTCAGCAGTTTTAACTATATCACATCCATTTCTAATTAAAAATTAGAATTTAACAAATCTAAGGAAAGCATTCCAACGCTAAGTGAATGAGCATGATTACTCCTGGGAAATCTCTTCTCCAAGGCCTTGTTTCTTACTGCACATGACCTATTAAGAGCCTCGGTGGCGCAGTGAATAGAGCACAGTACGTAGTGCTGTACTTAGCTGCAGCTGCCTGCAATTAAGGCAAGTTCAAATCTCCCCAGGCTCAAGGTTGGCTCAAGGTTGATTCAGCCTTCCATCCTTCCGAGGTAAAGTAAAATGAAAATGTAAAATGTTGGGGGCAATATGCTGATTCTGTAAAAATGTGCTATTGCTATCTGTTGTAAACTGTAACTGTAAAACTGTAAACTGTAAAACTGTAAAAATGTGCTATCTGCTATCTGTTGTAAGCCGCCAGAGTCCTTTGGCAGTTGGGCAACATAAAAATGTAAACAATAATATTCTAAAGAGAGAGAAAGACAGAGTTGCAAAGACATCCTCATGTTAAGAAAGTCTGACTTGTGGATAACCCCTACACATGAATGGAGTGCTTATTACTAAAAATGTTGGATGGCATTCTCTTTCCTTGAGCTGACAAACACTGAAACCGTACAATGTTTTCATGAACCGCTGAAAACAGGCTGAGTATTTAAAAGGTGTGGCTTCGGTGCAGCTGCAGCAGTTTCAACATGAATATAATTCCTACACAACACATTTTGCTTTATATTAGTAATATATTTAACTCATTAGGATTATGGCACATTCTTAAGAGCTTAAGCCAGAGGTGTCCAAACCTGGCAACTTTAAGACTTGTGGATGTCATTCCCAGAATTCCTCAGCCAGCAAAGCCGCCTCGACTTCCCCTTGACTGGGGAAGAGAGGCAGGGTATAAATCAAATAAATAAATAAATAAATAATAAATTCTGGGAGTTGAAGTCCACAAGTCTTAAAGTTGCCAAGTTTGGACACCTCTAGCTTAACATATGTTTACATTGAATTGTTTACATGCCTATTTCATGCCTCAATATGTATTTTCAATATTTGATTGTTGGCCTGAAGTTAACCTTGGAGTTAATCTATTCTATGCTGATCTGAGTGCTGATTACTGGTGGAGCCCTTTTCTCTTTGGGGCTGGTTGATTGTCTCTTTATATAAGGATATAAACGGACAGCAAACATCATTTCTTACTAGCACCGATGTTACCTAGATAGGATAATGAAATGTCTGCAAGAAAACAAGTAAGCTCAGAGAGCACCAAGGACCCCGCATTTCAAACCTGAGCTACAAGTATTCTCCTTTATTGGTAATACTTAAAATGCCAGTCTTTGAAATTTATGGAAAATGGTCTAATTTTTCCAGCAGCAGCTTATCCAGGAACTCTACTCACCAGAATATTTCATTGACATATTGATATATCTCAGCAATTTAACCATTATTGGTAAAAATCAACTCTTGTTCAAGCATAACAAATTTTGTTAGGAATGTGAGCTCTGTTGGAGCTCAACGATATATTTTCATTTGAGTATTTGATGAAAAAAAATTCCAGAGTTTCACTTGACTTCTCGAACATGAATTATTTTTGAACTGAGTATTACAATGTTGTATATGCGTTACATGTACATTTGAAAATGAATTTATTTAAGCTAAACAAGAACTATGATTGAAAAGCTGACTAAAAATTAGGATAGAAATGAGCTCTATGGAAGAGGTAATATCAAACTGCTTAATAATTCTTTGATAAAATAATGTTTGACCTATTCTTACAAAATATCACATCTTAAGTTAAGAACAGTTTTCTAAAGGATGAATACTTAGCAGAAGCACTGAGAAATACGGTTTGAGTACTAAAATGTTTTGTGAGGATATGTGTTAAATATTTCAGAGAATACATTAATGGAGTGATGCAATAAAATATTCAGGATATATGATACTAATGCGTAACCTTCAAAGAGTGAAGGGGGTCTGAGAAACTTAATACTCATTAATTCAGTACAAACTGATTTGACATTCATAAAGAAATATTTTAGGCTTATTCCTAATTTTCCTAAATGATCCCCAAAAGTTGAAAACTGTAAAGTTTTCTTTGACTCAAGTTTGACTTCTGATAAATTACAGGTAGGCCTCAACTTACAACAGTTTATTTAGTGACTGTTCGAAGTTACAACGGCATTGAAACAAGTGACCTATGACCATTTTTCACACTTGTGAGAGTTGTAGCATCCCCATCGTCACGTGATTTACATTTGAATGCTTGATAACTGGTTCACATTTATGACGGTTGTACCGTCCCAGAGTCATGTGATCCTCTTTTGTGACCTTGTCACAAGCAAAGTCAATGGAGAAACCAGATTTACTTAACAACCACGTGACTAATTTAACAACTGCAGCAAAGGTAGCAAGAAAAGTCGTAAAATGGGACAAAACTCACTTAAATAATTCTCACTTAACAACATAAAATTTGGGCTCAAATTGAGGACTTGTTTTCTTGACAAAAATGCAGAAATGTTATGCCACTGTTTTCCTTGTGTGTGTGTGTGTTTATATTATGCGTGTGTGTGCTCCATGTTTACAACTAAGATTATTCTAAATTCCAGTCTAATCCCAGTGTACACTTTTGTGATGATTTCTCATGTAAGCAGCAGATGCGACCAAAATCAGCTAGAAGGAAATAAAGCCGAACATGAAAACAATGGAGAATATGAATGCACAATATAGCATTTAACTCTTAAAAAACTTTTTGTGTCTGATTTTTAAGGACTTAACCATAATAGGAAATATGTCTTCTCCTTGAATTAGTGAATTTGTGCCAGAGTTGTCTACTTCCTTATTACTTTCAAACTTAAAGTAGCTTTATAATAATATGGTAATGATGCTACATTTCCCCCACCCCAGTTTTCAAGGTACATAATTTACCTATCGGTTACAGAAATCTAAATTGTGCATTAATACTTACCCCTGGAGTGCTTTTTCCCCAAACCAATCTCCTTTTCCTAGAGTACGAAGAAATATAGGATCTTCCCCAGGTGAATCTTCACGAGTGACGTTTACCTAATTAGATGGTAATGCAAAGTAAGTTAGTAAATCAGTGTGTGTTTCTCTCTCTCTCTCTCTCTCTCTCTCTCTCAAGCCTACAGAATATTCGAGTCATAAGAACAAACTATTTTCCAGTTTTAAATAGATTTTTAACAGATTTAAATAGTTATTATCTTTGGAAGGCTATAGAGTTAAATATTTGGATACCTATGCCTAAATATACCAAAAACATTTTTTGATGTAAAACAGGATCCTGAGATATTAATGCAAGGTTATTTGCATATAATTAGCTTGAGAATATCTGAGTTCTTCTGATCTCATCAAATGCCAAAGAAATTAGAAAGTTATTCTGAAGGGATCTGAGAGATTAAAGTCCTGCCCTTATTTTTGGTGGCTCTTTATGTATTTCCAGAATATAATCAGCTCCAGTCAATTCTCTAAGATGTATAGAAAAGATCAACTTTGAGGACACCAGAACTTCCTAAAATTAGATTTAATTTCAGTTCCACAGGGACAGTTTTAAAAGGTCATCTGCACATCATCATCTTTCTCAGTCATCCAGGTTGTGATTGCCCAAAGGTGCTTTTTTTCAAGAGGCAACTGGATGTTCTTGTTTTCCTTTGAAGACATTTCTCACCCAAGAAGCTTCTTCATCTCTGACTGTACAGTAGAGAATGGAAGGATTTATACTTCTGCAGGCAGCTGGTCATGTGTATTCTTTTAGACAGTTGTTGAGACCACTTGGAGGTTGGAGTCTTAGATGGCTTCTTTGATCCCTCTTTCCTGTAGTCTGCAATTTTTCTGGAAATCTGGTTCATACTTCCGCACCATTTGAAGGGTGTTCATCCCAAAATGCATAGCTAAATATCTATGGAGATTGTCAGTCATCCAGGTTGTGGTTGTCCCAAAGGTGCTTTTTTCAAAAGGCAACTTGACTTTCTTGTTTTTCTTTGAAGATGTTTCGCTTCTGAAAAAGTTGCCTCTTGAAAAAAAGCACCTTTGGGGTTTTGCCCATCTTTGTTAGCCACTTTCCACAATCCCTGACTGACAAAGCATAACAGTGTTAAGATATCTGTCTGACAGAGAAATCAGAAATTCTATGCCCATTGAGAATTTAAATTAAAGTTTGAAAGATTTAAGATCAGCATCTACAAGCCAGTCACTTTTTCTCGGGAGAAGAACTTCACTGGTGTCCTCTATAGTTTAATAAAGCTGGTGGAGATTTCTTCTTCATAATAATAGAAATACTTAGTATAAAATACAGGACATCAATGAATTAATAATCGTCCTACTCTTCTGAAAGAACATTATGAGTTCATCTAAGTTATATTCAGATATTTAGGTAATATAGATGGAGAGCTTCTGTACCTCTTGTAATATGTACAGTAGATTGCTTAAGATAATCCAGTGTTCTCAACCTGGGGTCCATAGACCCCTGGTGGACGGGACACACAATGTCATCCCAGGGAGTTGAAAAAGGCCTGAAGAAATGTTATGATTTAAATCTTGAATTAAGTCTTGGGGGTCCATGGCCATGGTCCATGGTCAAAAAAGATATTTAAAGGGTGTCTGTGGTGAAGAAAAGGTTGAAAACCACTGAGATATGCCATTGTTTTGTAAGAAGGCTAACTGTTATTGGGATCAAGTATGTACTTGATAATCAGAGAGTTCTAAAAATAAATGTACAATTGAAACCGGAGGTTCAGCTTTTAGGTTTAATGGATTAGCAGTTGCGGGGAAAAAACTCTTCGTTTTTATATATGACAACTATGCAACTACTACATATAGATTTTTGTATGGAATGACTTACAGATTCCCACAATGGAAGAATGGATGGTGAAGGTATTGGAACCAGCTGAAAGGGCAAAATTAACTAAAGAAAAGTGTTTGTCAAGCTTCGTGTCTATATGGAAACCACTTTTGGACTGAAATCTGAAAGAAATGCTATATTAATTTTGGAATTTGACACTTAGAATTGCTTATGATTATAGAAATACTGTGCACTGCTGAATTTTAGATAAAAGTGTTCATGTGTTTTACATCTGTAAGAATATTGCAAAAAGTTGGAAGTTAATGTTTTTCTATTTCTTTTCTTTCTTTTCTTTCCTTATTACTTTTGCACTTTCACCTTTCTTGTTTTCTTCATAATTGAATTTCTTCTTTTTTATATTTTACCTTTTGCAGAAATTTAATAAAGTACATTTTAAAAAGATAAGCCATTGTTTAATCTGTCAGGAATTCAATGCCAAAGTAAAATATTTACAACTATATAAATGCCATCTACAATCCAATCGTTCTTCTCTGAATAGATTTTGTATAGGGATACAAAATGCCAGGGTCAAATTTCGCATATTGCCAAGACATTTGCATTAACAGTGGGATATTTGTGTGGTAAAACCTTTGTTCAGCCCTAGTAATAGGTGAAATTTCTTCAATCTTTATCAAATTGACTCAGAAACATTTAGCTACCAGCCAGCTTCTCAAAAAAAGAAACCTTGAAAGTCACTTGATTTATTTTTTCCTTTTATTTATCTACTCAAATCTCAACACTTTCCATCTGCCGGGCATCAGACCCAAATCTGAACTGCCCTATTTGGGTCAAGTGACCATTAGGTGGCAACAAAAAGATTAAGGAAACCTGAGAAGCTTGATATCATCTTTTCTAACTAATAAACATTATGAAAAGGCTGCAGTTCACTTCATCATATTTATTGAAAGGCTAAACTGATTTAAATTGGGATTTAAATTGGGATGTGGGGGGAAGACAAATTAGAAGCACCTTATCAATCAACATTTGTTATTGTGGTTGTTGAGAACTTTTGACATAGACTGAAACCTTTTGACTTCAGCAATCTCCTTCTTAATTATTATTATTATTATTTATTAGATTTATATCCCGCCTCTCTTCACCCCTTCTGGGGGAACTCGAGGCGGCAGTACATACAATAAAATA
>JANHGC010232481.1:0-15290 GCA_027560395.1 Boaedon fuliginosus | reverse complement strand
ATACAGTTGTTAAGTGAATATGGCTTCCCCATTGCAACCATCATAACTACTGTATAAGTCAGTTGCCAAGCATCTTAATTTTGATCACATGACCATGCTGCAATGGTTGTAAGTGTGAAAATGGTCATAAATCACCCTTTTCAGTGCCGTTGTAACTTTGAACGGTCACTAAACAAACTGTTACAAGTCGACAACTACCCATATTTTCTCCATGGATTGCATTCTTTCCTAAGGTTTCAGAGTTTGAAACAAAAGTCATCCCTAATGCTTCCACAATTCCCATCTATTGACATAATATATAGCTGTAACCTTTCTATGGGTTTCTGCTTTTATATACCCCTCCGCCACACCCAGTGACATTCTGGATGACACACTTTTGTACATTCTGGTATACAGTTAAATCTTTTTGTTCATAAACTAATGCTTTCACTTTAGAGTATGTATTTACCAACCCTATTCCTTAAGATAAGACCATCCTCATTCAGATCCATGACATTTTTAGCTTTTTCTTAATTTCACATATACACATATTATTATTTTTAATTCATCTTTTTTCATACTGTTTAGTGTTAGACTTCATGTATAATCCAAATCATTGACATCCCCAGATCATAGTTATCACCAAAGGAGCCCAGATGTATTCCATATTGCCTATTATGTGTTTAGTCAATCAATATTTTTATATAATGCTTTCTAATAAGATAGAAATATATAGACTGAATTACCATCATTAATTGCACCCATGCCACATTCATCATTCCGTACTAATGATAAAAAGAGTACAGATTATTTTTGGCATATTTTTATTATTGTGCCACGAGTTCAGTCAAGCACCAGTTTTTCCCCAAGTATGTTAATGCTATGCAAGCTAAAATGTCTAATCTACAGCCTACTATATCAGTCAATATATACTTGTGAACTTAACCATTCAAGGTGTGCAATATATTCAAACACATATATGGATACTATTATAAACAGTTTTGGAATAAAACTGCTTATTTTACTCCACTCAGATTGATATTTGCAAATTAAAAATAGATTCCCAAAACTTATGCTCAGAATTTGATCATGCATCTGGCTATAGCAGGGGTATCAAACTGGATTTCTTTGAGGGCTGGATCAACATTGTAGTTCTCCTCTGCAGGCTGGCCACCGGGAGGGGATGGGATGGATGCCTTCTGCAGCACCCTGCCAGCCAAAATGGGGTGTGGTGGGTCTGCATGTGACCTCCCTGCACCTCATTTTTGCCCTCCATGACCTCCTGCAGCACTGTGCCAGCCGAAAACAAGCCATGCAGCCCGTTTTCAGGCTGTTTTTTGTCCGTTTCCAGCCTGTTTTGGGCCCATCTTCCAGCCTGTTTTGGGCCCATTTTTTGGGCAGTTTCAGCCTGTTTCTGCCTGTTTTGACCCTGTTTTTCAGCCTGTGTTGAGCCCGGTTTTTGGGCGGTTTTGCGTCCAATTTCAGCTCGTTATGGTCCATTTTTTGGCATGTTTTGGGCCTGTTTATCAGCCCGGTTTCAACCTGGTTTTGGGCAGGCAGAGTGCTGCAGGAAGCCATGGAGGGTAAAAACGAGGTGCGGGGTGTGTGTGCACATGGTCTATTTTAGCTGCCAGAGGCACTGCGGGCTGGTCCTTTTATATTTGCAGGCTGGCCCCACGGGCCGGATTTAAGCACCATGCGGGCCATATTGGCTCCCAGGTCTTGAGTTTGACACCCCAAGGCTATAGTGACCAGAAGAATGAATAAGAATGATAGTGGAAAGTGACTTCATATTCCTTTCCTAATTGGGAAACCTAGGTTCAAGATAAATACCAGTTGTATCCAACTGAAGGGATTGATCTACTGAAAGATATTAACTTTATTAATTCAATTTTTTTTTCAACCTTTTGCACATGATTTACGTAGTGCTGATTTCTAATTAACAGTTCAGGATGTTGAGATTTTTTTAACTATAATTGCCATAATAAAATAGACCAGTATGCATCTGAAATAGTGCAGTGGGAGATAAAGAAAAGTGGGTGATAAAGAAAAGTAGGTGATGACTGGTCTGAGTAAATCTAGAGAGAATATTTGTATTAGGATGCCCATTATTTTAACAGAGAGTAACAGAGTTAGAGGTACATACCAGTATTAAACTGTACTGGATAAAGTATTATTGGATATTGTATTTTCTAATTCTTTATCCCTCTTTTCTTTTAGATGAAAAGGCCATATGCAGTTTAGATAATAGTATGCAGATAAAATCACTGTAGTAAAAGCTTAAACTAAATACACTATAATAATGCAGAATAATTTGGGGGATGAGAAAACTTAAAATAATAATAGATAATTTATTTTCTTACCCTTATCCTCCATAGGCCCAACTCAGCCTTAACTTTATCCTTTTTTCAACTTTCCAAAGCATCATTTTATTAACAATTCAAGCACTTTCATACACCTTTCATATTTGGCTCTTAGTTAAAGCTATTTGACCCTCAAAGTATAAAATGAAATTTTCTTTTATGTTTTTTACTTGTTTAAGTATCTGAATTCAGACTTCTAATAAATCTGAGAAGTGTCTCAGAAATTTGACAATAAATAAATTCTTTGTAGGATCAGGCTGTGAGTGCCATTTTTGCTTGCATCCAACTCTATACAAAGGATAGTGGATGATAGAGAGTACTAAAAAAAAGTATAAATGTAATGGAAAAGGTCTTCCTAGAAATTTCTTAATTTATGTGACATTCCCTGTAAGAAGACAAGAAGACTTCAGCTAATTAAATAACTGTACTATACTGATGTTTTTAATTACCTTGTAATATATTCATGATTGAATTGAATTGATAGTATCCTGCATAAAAGTAAAAAAGTCCACTTTATTGTGGAACAGATCTAATTGTATGGCTAAGCTCTATATGGTTTTAGGTAATAGCAGAAATTTGAACATTCAAAAGGGTTCACAAACTTTTAAGCACCACTGTATTTCCTAATAGTGATGGCCAATAAAACCTTTTTCTAAAAACAAGGCAAACAGTCATAATCTGGTCATAGCTCTGGGTAGCTGCACGATTGGTATCAATATGTGGCCTTATGCAGGTAGAAATGAATATACATTGGTCTCCGTGTTAGCTGGAACTATGATTAGTCTCTACATACGCAGGACCTCTTTATTATGATACCCTCAAAAATGATTACAGGAAAACTTACCTGATGGATTATCTTCTGGATGACATTAGGCCTATGGAAGCATCAGAGAGATTCATATAAATTATCATAAATAATAGTATGACTTCTGTAGGCAAAGGAATCTCTTTTTCTCGTCAGTGAAATAAGAGTCATGTTGCTTAATCCTATTTAATATTAATTTGAAGATACTGCCATTCATTTCTTCCTAGCATATGTTCCTGTGGTTCTTTCCTTTTTACATTCACACCTACTTCTGTCTCTTTAATCCCAACTTTGTCTTCAAGTTTTGTATTTGCCTTGATAACTTAAGCATTATGCAAGTGACTATACTTCTTCTTTCCCCTTTTCCTGTTAGTTCTGGTGGAAATTAATTTTTGTTTGCAGTATGCTTTAACTATATTTAAATATAAATAAAGTTATTTTATTATATAATTCTTTCCTGGTGTATTGAGTCTGGAGTTCCGAATGCATTCATAAGATAAATAATTTCTAAGGTTAAGCATGATTCTAAACTGGTTTGGAAAATATTCATTAGAAGCCATATGAACACAGTGTCTCTCTGCTACTCATTAAGGCAGCCATGTCTTTTTTTCAGAAGTCTGAATAAGATAGGAGTGCTTTAATTCAGAAGTCTGAATAAGATAGGAGTGCTTTAATGAACTTGTACAAATTCCCGCCTACTTCTTCAGAATCTTTTTAGAACCATGCCCAGCTTTAGTGATTGGTATATTTTGCACTAAAAAGTAGATAGCTTCCATTCTAGTTAATATATATAAATGAGGGAATGACATCAGATTCCTAATTTGCGGGATCCCATTTCAGCCTCTTGTTACAATTTTCTCATTTTAGTGAGATTGCAAAGCTATTAACTGAGGTGTGAGTGAAAGAAGATTAACCACAATCACATTAAAGTTTAACAGTCAGTTTTCTGTTCTTTTTTTCTTAGGTCGAATTCGCACAAGGAGGCAAAGCTCTGGAAGCACCAGTAGTATCACTTCAACACCTGCTGACACTCGAGGCCGAAGTCGAGCTAAAGTAGTTTCGCAGTCCCAGCGTAAGGAACCATTTAGTTGCTATTGTGGAGGAGACAGTGTATTTTTCAAGTTTGTTTTTCTTGCCTGCCTTATTTTCATATACATCAGTGTTTCCATTCAGTGCTATGAATATTCTTCAAAAGCAATTTTAAAAGTTAGGTCTTGATAAATTAGGTATGATACACACATTTTTTAAAAATACAATTGACACTTAATTCCACAGGATATTCATTACTCTAAGCATTGTTTGTAAAGATTGGATGGTCTGGAAATGAAGACACTAGAGATCGGCATTTTGTTTTGAAAAATGCCTCTTCTTGATTTCTTTTAATTTTTTTAAAAAAATCTTTAAACGTAAAATGTCATCTGGGGCAGAGAATCCAGGAAGTAGTAGACAGAGTCTCTATAAGCACTCCGTCCCCACATGGAGCCATTCAGCATCATGTTAGTCATGTCCATAATAGTGTTTCACATAAGCATGAACTGCATACAGAGGTAGTGACTTGGCTCATACCACATAGGATGCCCAAGCCAGGAATTAAATTCTGGACTTGCTTTAATAATTTTGTTTTCCTTTCACTATGAGTAGTCAATAAGTCTAACAATTGATAAACCAGGTGGTTTATTCCTGGTTTATTTTTGAGTTTCTCCCAAGCTTCTGGCTAATCCAGTGTTACAGCTGGAAAGTCACTGCTCCTCAAGCCCAGCTGAGGTTTTCTTGGTTTCCTTTCCAGTGTCTTTTTTTTTTCTTTTTCCCTGGCAACAATTTTCTTTCCCCATTCATTTTCTTCTTCAGCACAGAGTATATATAGGGAACTGACTTCCATATGTTAAATCACAGTGGGAAACTAGTAATGCCCAAATAAGTATATACTGTTTGGCAAAACATGCATTCTGATTGCATGATATACAATGTTTATCGGAAACCAGGATAATTAATTTATCCTGCATCATGGCAGTGTGTCCTCCCAAAAGGGGTGAATAGACACTCAGTTTCAAGCCCCTGTTTGTGAATTGTGAATAGACAATGAATTTGCAGAAAGATTTTCATTCATAATGATCATTAGAAGAAGAAAAAACACCTTTCATGCTCTTCAGAATTGACTGTCTGCCTCAATGTGTTCACTAATTACTGAGGAAAGGGCATAAATATTATGTAAATAATTCACATCTCCCTCTTCACATCTACAAAAATGTGAGTAGGGGGTAATAAACATTAAACGTATTCATCTAAAATTGCTGCTTAACAGCTTAGTGTAAATTCCTCTATAAAACTGCATATTCTGTGGCAAGGCTGCTAATTTATATGACACAAACGTCCACTGGTCATGGATAATTTTTTCCCCTGATTTTTTCCCCATCTCACGCAGATTTTTATTGATATAGGTAATCCTTGACTTACGACCACAATTGGGACCAGAATTTTCATCGTAAATTAATATAGTCCTAAAATGACTCATCCCATGACTGGCCCTGATTTTACAACCAATTTTATCATGGTCATTAAGTGAGTCAAATGATAGTTAAGTGAATTACATGGCCATTAAACAAATATGGCTTTCCTAATTGACTTTGTTGGAAGCTAGCTGAGAAGTTTGCAAATCACAATCACATGACCACAAGCTGCTGTAACTAATATAAAAGTGAATCAATTGCCAAGTACCCAATTGCAATCATGTGACTGTGAGGTGCTGGAATGGTTGTAACTTCAATGATGGGTCATAAGTCACTTTTTCCGAGGCCATTATAATTTTGAACCATCATTAAATTAATGGTTGATAAGCTGAGGTCTACCTGTAGTACTTGTGCTCGCAAGCGCGCGCGCACACACACACACACACACACACACACACACACACAGGATTCTGTTTAACAGAATTGATTTTCAGTCTTTGTTACACAGAGAAATGCCTTTCCTACAGATTAGTAGTCTGTAGGCCTTCCAAAAATCCTGTCATGCTATTGATTAAAGTCTTCTGTGTTTCAAGTGTTTTAAAAGCACTTACCATTACGGTGAAACAAGTATTTCATTGTTTCTACAATGCAGTGTAGCAAAAGATGGGAACACTTGGTAGGTCTGGCTTTGTTGTTAGAATTGATGTATTTGTTTTCTCAATCCCCAAATGTTACGTGCCGTAGTCCACAAACTGACACTCAAAATTTTTGGCATTATTGATTGCTCTGCGTATGTGCCTAGATACTCTTTGTGCCAACTGAAATGGTTGCTAGTGAGTAACATTTCTGATGCTTATTTTATCTTTAAAAATAAAGTAATAAATCATAGCCAGAAACAGGAACTGTTTAGTAGATGGAATGCTAGGTTTAAGGTGACTGATGCTTTTGTTGTTGTTGTTGTTTTTGTTACTAATCTCTATACTATCTGGTCATTCTGTGTTACAAGCACAACCCTTGTAATATTTGTCTTGTTTTTCTGTGATGTCATTGCATATTCTGCAACATTGCATTAATGGGATTTCTGTTCCCAGAATAGAAATGTTATTTGTTTGTCCCATGCCCCACCAGCCTCATGAAAGGCATAAAGAATTACAGTTTATTCTACTCTAAATAGTTATTTACTGCTTGGCGGAAATATTTTCTTGCCACACACTAATCCAGTGGTGGCAAACCTTTTTGAGGTTGCGTGCCAAAAGTGCGCACACGTGTGTGGCCGCGTGCCCCTGCACCCTCTTCTGAGCACTCGCGGGCAACCGCCCCATCCATTTTACTGCGCTTTGAAGCACAGCTGAACAGTGCAAACAACTGTGTTGTTGTTCTGGGGGTCGTGCATGCATGTGCGGAGGAGCGGGGAGTGTGGGGGGGTCACATGCATGCTACCCCCCCATGCCCCCCATGCCCCTCCACGCATGTGTGCACAACCCCCCCACGCTCTCCCGCCCCTCCACACATGCAGACGCTTGCACCCCCTGGAGCTGCAACACAGCTGTTCGTGCTGCTCGGCTGTGCTTCAAAACGCGGTAAAATGGATCACCATGATGCAGGTGTGGGTGGGCAGGCCCACTTGAAATCCTCACACGTGCCTGGAGGGATAGCTCCGTGTTCCACCTCTGGCACACGTGCCATAGGTTTGCCAACACTGCACTAATCCATAATAAAATGTGAGCAGTGATGTGCTTGTCAAAAAGGAGTTTGTATGCAAATAACTATGCTTCTTGAACTCTGTATTGTCTTGCTTTCTCTGCTTCACTTTCTGCCTGTCCTTTCATCTGCTGTCATAATCCAGGATCCAGATCAGCTAACCCTGCAGGTGGTAAGAAACACCTTTTTGTTTTTCACTCTGTTTACATGTCTGTACTGTCTCTCATGCTACTGTTTTTAACTGATTTTAACTGAAAGTCTTGTATTCCCAGAGGCTTAAAAAAACCCTAGTTTTCTTAAAATGAAAGTTTAGCCAGGAAATTGTTTAGATATATGTATGATGTACTTAGACAAAATACCCGTGTGTAAGTTCAGTGAGCAGTGGGACGGACTCACTCCTAGCTAACGGTGTTAGGACTGTAAATTTGAAGAACTGAAAAAGGATTTGAAGATGTCTTCAAATGCTTATGGAGATGTTGTAAGTTGATGTTTGCCCATCGTGTTCAAAGAGGACCTTGCCATCTAACAGGCTGTAGGCTGTCCATAGTGTGTCCACAGGTGGCTGGTGAGATCTATACGGGCACGAAATGTTCTGCCACATATCGGGCAAACGTGTGGGCACCGCTGTTGCAGCATTTGCAGCTCTGGCTTTGCACTTGCTTCTCTTGTGCTATGGTTGTTCTTCTGTCTTCAAATGTCTGGCAGCCTTGGTGGCTCAGCGTGCACCATATCAATCGATCTTGTGCCAGGGTTTTCCAGGAGGTGGTGTCGATATCCAGGGACTTGAATGAGGCTTCCTTGAGACAGCTCACCATAGAGGAGTTGTTTAGGGATGTGATTGTCTGTCATCCTTGCAACATGGCCTGCCCAGCATGTCTGGACTTTCAATCAGCAGGGTGTGAACTGATGGCAGGCATGCTCTGGAGAGGACTTTTGTGTCTGGCATCTTGTCCTGCCACTGGATCCTCAGAAGTCTGTGGAGGCAGGTCATGTGGAAGTTGTTCAGTTACCCAGCGGACCTCCTGTATACAGTCCAAGTCTCACTGACATACATCAGTGTAGTTAGCATTACTGCTAGTAGATTTTGAGCTTTATAGCAAGGCTTATTCCATAGCGGTCCCATACGTTGGTCAGTAATCCACCAAATGTCCACCAAGTTAACAGGCCAGGGACAACTAGAGAATTTCAAAGATAGGTTTTCATAACACAAATAGTCTTATGACAAAAGGAAAAATTTACTATCACTTGCATAATTTCTTGGATTTGAATGCCTATTTTTTTGGCAATTGCTCAGTCAGTGTTGTGGTTGGAAGATAAAAGAACATTTCAAAAAGTTTCCTTCCAAGATGTATGAGAAAAAACAAACAAGGGGACAGAGTAATGGTGTGTATGTGCATGCATGTGAGAGAGAGTGCCCATGCAAATGACTTCATCAGTTGCTTCTGTATAAAAGATAGCTTGCTGGTATGGCTGATCCTATTTGACCATTTTCAAGGCGAGTAGTATCATTCAAGTGTTTCTATTCATTCACTCATTTCTATTCATTCATTCATCATCTTCAATGTTTTTTATTGTTAATTTATGTTGTTAACCTCCTTTTTAAATATATCACCTTGAAGAATTTCTGTATCTTGTTTTATTTTTAATTTACTATTAACTAAACTGGTTCTTTAAAATACATTTAGTAAATTTAATAGTTTGAAATATTCTGAAGACTTTAAGAGCATTTACCTATTTGTTTGTTTGTTTGTTTTGTAGCTGGCAGTCGATCCAGCTCTCCTGGCAAGCTGTTGGGAAGTGCATATGGTGGGCTTAGCAGTGGTACAACCAGAGGACACCCAGTGCCAACATCATCCTCATCTACTGACAAACGCAGCAAAGTCCCTCGAAGCCAGGGCTGCAGCCGAGAGACCAGTCCTAGCAGGATAGCTCTAGGTAAGAGTTTTCTTGGCTGTGATACAGAGCCAAGAGGCTGATTTCTTTTCTCATGCTGATTGGGCAAAAGAATTCCTAAAATAAATTACAGTTTTGCTATAATGATTTCATAGTTATGATTTTCTGCTGAGTTTGTTAATAGCATGATAGGCAAAGATAAAGTTGCCAGTGGGATTAGCATAAATTGCCTATGTTTATACTTTTGTACTTTTAGAAAACAATTGTTTTCTAATTAAATAATTTATTGTTTTAATTAGGAAAGAATCCTTTCTTCAGATATGTTTTATTTCCATTTTCACTTGACATGGTTCAGTGCCATTTGATGATACCAAATGTATTGTCTTACAGGTATAATACAAGCTTCTCCTCTTTTACCCTCTCTTTGAGTTTTAGAGATACCTCTCTGTTGTTTTTTTTATCAAAAATTGCCCCTATTGCTTTTAGGTTAGGGTTATTTTCTAATGAACTTGTTAATACTACTATAGATATGTGACTGAACCTGAAGAACTGTTCGATCATCAGATGATATATTAATTATGCACAAATGCCCAACTACACATTGTTAATATAAAATGGTAGTAATGGCAAATCTTATTTTAGAGGTTGTAATTAGGAAATGCAGTTGAGAAATGCAATTTAGATTTGGAACCGGGGCCTTCTGATGAGCAAGCAAGACAGATTTAAATGTAGCAGCTTTAAAATCTGTTCTCTCAGTTTCAGCAAAGAAAAAGTGAAAAGGCATGCAAAAAAAAAGGAGGTGGGAATGTGAGAAGAAAAGGGATTTAAAGCTTGCATCAGAGAAGGAAAATGAGAATAATCCCACAGACCTTTGCACAAATAGGCATGGCAGAATGCATGGATGAGAAAATAAGACAGATAAATCATAGATATGCTTCAGAAAAGGATCAAAGGACATAGCACCAAATTGTGACCAGTGAGGTCATTCACCACTTTGTGGTTTTCAAAAGAGTTTTCAACCTTTGTGATACAACATCCCCTATAATAATAATTTTATATGATCCCACCCCTGTGAATAACTAATGATTACGACTATGGCAAGAACTAAATATATTGTTTACTTTTAATAATTAATTTTTATAGAAATAGCACAAAATGTCTCAAATGAAATCTCAGCCATGCAGGCTTCTGCGGGCAGAGTGGGAGGAAAGTATAGATTTAGTTTTGAGGGTCCAGGCCTGGTTTACAAAAGCAAATCATGAAGCAGTGCCTGGAGCAAGTTCTGGCAATTCTCCTGCTTTGCCTTCCCTGTCAAAACCTATTCCCATATATAATGATTGACCCAAGGAAACTATATTTTCAGTGAACTAGAAGATATATAATTAACATGTGACTCTGAAACATGTTTTTTTTGAGCCAAAGATTTTAATATGGAAAGAAAAAAAATACTTCCAACAGGAAGTATACATATTTAAATACAGACTGAGATTTCCTTCCCCCTCCCCCTAATTAGTATGGGAACAGAGCTTATTAGCCAGATCAAGGTCTTATTTAAAGGACATTTTTAAAAACACATATATTTATAAGCAGTTGTACTACTCAAATGAAAATAAATATATTCTGTTCCATAGATCATATTTTCTAAAATCATTTTGATTTGCATTTATATTTACTTGCAATTGTTAACCTACACCCATTTCTGGGAGAGACACTTCCGCTTTTATGCTGCTCATATTTATATTTTTCATGCATAATTCATAAATGTGTGTTCATCTGTAACATACTCTAGATCAGCATTCCTGGCTTATCTTTATCTGTTGTGAACAAGCAGTTTATTTGCCTCCGTACATGTGATGAAATAATATCAAGTAACAAAGGATAGCTTATTGTGGCCCTTGAAATTGGAAAGTGATCTCTTGCTTCCAAGGGGATCAAAACTGTGAATGAAAACATTACTTGGAACTGTTTTACTAACTTGGTTGGTTTGGTAGCAGTAAAGCAAGGACCTCAGACCCAAACAGCATGCTGTATTGTTCCTACCTCCCAGTAGTTATTTTTTTCTTCCTGCATGAAGAGAGAAACAAGGCAAGAACAAATAAGCTAGATACTTCAAGCATGTTGCCTTTTTTCAGTTAACCAAAATAAACAGGGAACCCTTTATTTCTTTATTGTAATAATGTATATGTGGTCTAGTCATCAAAACTTTGGCAGCTCATGATATTAAAAACTTACAGCATGAAGTTTTAAAAAGTATACAAGAAATCATTAGTAAAGGACAAAATCTTTGAGAGGAAATTGAGAAAAAAGAGGAGACATCATACCAGAAAAAAATTAGTTTGTCCATGGTTTCCAACTTCACCATTTGGACCTTTCTTCCCGCCACATGGGGAATAGGCCTGGTCACCACAAAGTACTTGTGGAATGTTAACACTGCCTCCCCTATTCTGCCTTGGAATCAAAGCAAGTAAGCTAGTTGTAGATTTTGAAGAGATATACTCCTCAGTTCTTGCCCAGCCTATCAGTGATATGTTGCTGATTGCCACCAACAGGTCATGGAGGAGCACATAGACCATTGACGAACGTGACCTGGTTGAAATATTTTCTGCTCCACACTCACAAACCTATACTCTTTTCCAGGCACAAACAGATGGGACTTTGTATATTTCTTATTTTATTTCCATTTTCTTATTCAACATTATGACAGCAGTATATGACAAATATTGTCCCATCTCTGTTGGAGTTCTGATGGTACAGGCAATTGGTTTTCATTTGTCAATTATCATGCAGCTTCAGCTTTTAGATGATTGGTTCATTAATGAGTGAAGTAATTAATGGGATAATTTATGAAAGTGAATTAAACAAGAGTTTGTACATTATTCAGACCATATTTCTTATTCTTATAGAAAAGCTTCATACCACAGTATATAATTGCTTTCAGGCAGGAACATGAATGCACACTAGGAGTATTCATCATTATTTCAAAACAAGTGCTATCGGAAAGATTATGTCTCTTTTCCAGGGTTATGGCCTTTTAAAATGCCATTCCTCCTTATTTTTTAATATTTATGTATTTGTCATCAATACAGCCTATTGAACAAATCCAGAATGGATTCCTGCCTTGAGGAGTCTGCAGTCCAAAATTTTTGTCAGTGGGCAGGAGAAATATAGGAAGGAGTAGGAGAGCCAAAAAACCCAAATGGGAATAAAAGTTGTTAAAAAAAACTCTGTGTATGTGCTCATATGAATTAGTAATTTTTATGGGAAAATTCAACATGTTTTTTTTAAATGTTGACTTCCTGAACCTGGTTTTGATTGTCTTCCTTAGAAAGAGAACCTCTAAGGGTAGACCCAATTATGGCTGCGATAGAGAAGAAGAATTTAAACAGTCATAATAACACTGTGGATCAAAGAAGAATATAAAATAAGTTGTTCGTTTTGACATTTTGCATAGATAAATATCCTATTTATTTCCTGTGTCATCTAATTATTATGATGAGTCTGTATAAAAATTACATAAATGTGTTAGGTTTTTTTATTGCTCATTCCTCATTAGAATCATTTGTTTATCCCTGTAAAATAAGAGTCAACCTTTCTTTCCTCATATTTTCTCTCTCCTCCTTCCCTCTTCCCCCCTCCCTTAAGTGGAATCTAAGTAAATCTGATATTATTGTAACCCTGTTTTCCCAAATAAATTTTTCTGGCCTGTTATAAATAGAACAAGGCTCTCAGGAGGGTCAGAACATCTGAGATGCTCTTGGGCAAGTTCAGCATGTATCACAGTTTATACATAACTAATCAGATTGGCAGCTGTCCGGGATATTTACTAATGTCAGTAATGACCAAAACTGTTAATTTATTGTCTGAGCGTTGTATCCTCGTTAAACTTGTGTTCCTCGTTAAACTCTCCATGCTGCATGCTAGCACGGAGCAGCCGTATCCCCCGACCCAGCGTGAGTCAGGGGTGCAGCCGCGATACCAGCCGTGAGAGCAGCCGAGATACAAGCCCTGCTCGGGGCTTTCCTCCACTTGGTGAGTACCTGTAGGCACTAGAGCTTCTAAGGGCCACCCCTCCTCTTTCTTGCTGGCTAGTCGATGTGCCTCTGAGTGGAATGGGCTTGTTATTCTCTTCATTTTTTTTTAAACCCTTAACCTTCCCCCTTTCTGATCTTTTTGTTTTTTCTGTTCATATCTGCATGCTTAAATTCTGTTTTTCTTTACTAGGAAAACCCGTAGTTTGAAATGCTTTTCATAATCTCCAATATTTTTTGGGATATGCACTTAGGCGCCATTGGGTGCTTGACAAAAGCAGCTATTGTGAAGGCTACATCATTACAGGGAAAGTTGATGCTACTGGAAAGTATGACCTGCCTTTTTTGATCCAAAATGGGCGTCTTTTGGAGAAAATTTAGAAAATGTGCTCATAATATACTTTTTAAATTGGCATTTTATTCTTGGGCCTGAGTGCATGCCATATTGATAACTTTTTCTAAGCCCCAAGTATACTGAGAATTCCTTTTATGCATAAAAAGCTTGTTCCTTAATTCATAGAGCGCAATTTCTCTTTCTGCACTAGATAAACTTATAATCTCTCTTGTTTTTTAAATTTATGGTCCAGCCATTGTAATTCACAGAGATCTATCTTTTCACATCAGAAACATAAAGTCTTATTTTTTTGTATATAATATTTTTTCCTGTATTATTATTAAAACAGTTGCATATTTTGAAGAAACTATTTTTATAGTTGGGGCAACCTGAAATCTTGAAAATTGGGTGTGCATCTGTGTGACTGCTTCAGTTCAATTATATTTCTAGTTTGCCCACATTATATTTATAAAGTGAGAGAGAGTACTTGAGATGGAGGGAATAAGTTGTTACAGACATGAATCTTATCTTATTGTTCATGAGGGTCATAGGGCCTAGTTTTAACATTTAACTATTCAGTGATTTATTTATTAATTAAATTTATTCACCATCCATCTTTTTGTCCCATGATTCTGGGCATTTTACAATAAATTTATATTATAAAAGATTAAAACTTGATAAATACATTAAAATCTACAAGGAAATAGCTAAGATAATGGGGGAGGGGATTATACAATAGTAGAAGTGGGCTCTTCTAATCCAGTAACTCCCTTCAGGATGACATGCCCCTATCCATGCCCCAGGCCAATCAGCAGAGCCAGGTTTTAAGACCATTATGAACATTACTGATGAAATAATTCTATGGGAAAGAATTAAGACATTGGACCTGCAAGTTGGAGAAGTTGGAGTTAGAGCACAAGGGGCAAGTGCTTTGAGGCTTCTAAGTTATTACTTACATCTTTGTTTTTCCATTTTTCCTGTTAGAAAGCTAGTCCCAATAGTGTCCCATAGAGGAATGGCTTGTGGTATAGACATATTTAGCTAGAAGACCAGACAGAACAAAACGGACAAAATAAACATTACTGAACTTTAATTCTACATAGGTGGGCACAATGGCTCAGAAGTTAAAGATGCTGAGCTTGTCAACTGAAAAACAGACAGCCCGAGTTCAAGGGCCAAGTGCTGAGCGATGGGGTGAGCTCCCATTACTTGCTCCAGCTCTTGCCAACCTTGCAGTTTGAAAGCATGCAAATGTGATTGGGTAAATAGGCATTGCTTCAGTGGGAAGGTAGTGTTCTGCTCCCTTGGCATATAATCATGCTGGCCACATGACCAGAGAAGTATTTTCGGACAATTCTGGCTTTCTTGGCTGAAAAATGAACATGGGTACCGTCCCCTAAATCCAGACACAACTGGAAAGGGGAAAACTTGGGGACCAATAGGGTCAGGCTCAACCCTGACAAGACCAAGTGGCTGTGGGTCCCCTCGTGGTGCAGTTGATTATCCATCACTTATGCTGGGGGGGGGGAGATAAATTGCTCCCCTCAGAATGGGTGCACAACTTGGGGGTACTCTTGGACCCGCAACTACCATCTTTCAGCTATGGCCAAAGGTGTCTAGGCGCAGGTTTGCCTGCTGCACCAGTTGCGCCCCTTCCTGGACTGGGAGGCTCTTCTCACGGTCACTCATGCCCTTGTCACCTCACGATTGGACTACTGTAACACGCTCTACATGGGGCTG
>JANHGC010230237.1:0-15306 GCA_027560395.1 Boaedon fuliginosus | reverse complement strand
TTTTAATATATTTCTCTATGAATATATTTAATCTATTTGCAAGTATTGCTGTAAAAATCTTAGCATCCTGATTAATAAGGGATATTGGTCTATATGATCCTGGGTTTGTGTGGTCTTTACCTGGTTTCGCTATCAATATTATCAAAGATTGCTTCCAGGAACTCGGGATATCTTCCCCTTCCATTATTTTATTAAACATTATCTTCATCTTCGGCACCAAGTCCTTTAAAATTTTTATAATATTCTACTCCTAATCCATCTAACCCTGGTGCCTTACCTATTTTCAATTTATTAATAACTTCCACTATTTCCTTTTCTTCTATTTGAGATTCCATTATTTCTTTATCATATTCTTGAATTTTACAATTTAAATTCTTTTCTATATATGCCTGACTTTCATTCATATTTCTATCATTTCCTGTATATAACTTTTCAAATAACTTTTTAAATATCAGCAATTTTTCTCTCATCATATTACATCTTTCCCCCTTATTATTCTTTATTACTCTAATCAGGCTTTTGGCCTTTTTAGCTTGGGTAGCTCTAGCCAACATTCTAGAATTTTTATTACTATTTTCGTAACATTCCCTGTTTAAATATATTAAATTTCTTCGAACTTGTTCTATCTCAATATTTTGCAACTCTTTTCTTTTAGCTAGTATTTCCAACATAATCCTATTCTCTCTACTTTTTATTTTCTAATTTCCTCCTCCAACAATTTTATATGTGTCTCCTTTTGTTTTTTTATATTATAAGAATATTTTATCCCTAAACCTCTCACTGCTGCTTTCATTGCATCCCACATTACACCTATATTACTACCTCCCTCTTCATTTATAGTCCATATTTCTTTCAATTCCCTTTCCTTTTTTTCTAAAATCTCATTTTTAAAAATCCATAAATCCATTTTCCATCTTCTTGCCTGTTTATAATCACAATCTATTTCCATATCCATAGTTACCATTACATGATCAGATATTTTAATTATTTTTATCTCTGCTTTCACTATTTTAGTTAATATTTCTGGTGTCACAAATATATAATCTATTCTTGTAAAGTTTTTACGTCTACGAGAAAAGTATGTATAACTCTTTTGATTAGCATGTACCACATAACCTCTTTTTACTTCTTCTATTTCTTTATATACAGTATTATAAAACTTTCTTTGATTTGTATTAGGTGCATACAAAATTGCTGAGGTAATCTCTTGTCCATATATAGAGCCTTGGATTATAAGAAATCTTCCCATATCATCCCTTTTTTATGGCTTTTATCTTAAATTCACATCTTTTAGCTACAAAAATTGCCACCCCTCTTGCTTTAGATGTACCAAATGCCTTAGTCATGTTTGGATTAGTCGGTGGTTCGGATTGGTGGTTGGGATGGTGATTGGTCATGTTTGGATTGGTAGGTGGTATAGTATTGTTTAGATGACTAATCTATTGTTTGCATGACTAATCACCATCCCAAACCACCGACCAATCCAAACATGATCAATCACCATCTCAACCATCAATCCAAACCACCGCCCAATCAGGACACACCACCACCGACATTTAAGGAAAGCAGATAGCTACAAACATGCATTGCTCCCAGAAGCATGAAGCCAAGAGCACCAGCCCGAAGATGATGAGTGTGACCTTGTCAAAACCTTGCCAAGATAGTTCCAATTTTATGTGGGAGAAAACCTGAATAACCAAAAACTTACACACACACACACATACACACAGAGAGAGAGAGAGAGAGAGAAAAATCTAGATTCAGACAGCTAACCTGATTAAAGCCTACTGGCCACGTGATGGAATCTAAAGAAATATTGAAGAACTTGTTTGCTGGAGCTGTAGGATCTACCATTCCAACTTTCACCCTAAGAAAAGACTGGTTTGGGAATGTGACCCAGTTGATAATATCATATCCACCAATGAATTCTCCATTTTTATCAAAGGAGATCTTTTCACCAACATTATTATTGAATTTGACATTTTTCAGAAAGGAATGGATCTGAAAAACAGCAACACAGAGAAAGGGACAAAGAAAGAACAGGATAAAGGGAGGGGAAAATAATTCATATGTTCAAAACATATATATATATGGATGCCTCTTTAAAGAAAGAAAATTTTAAAAGTTTTTTTGGTTGTAGGCCAATACCACACAATGTAACAGTCATTCCAAAATAGGAGTCGAGATAAAATATAGAGATTACTGAAATAAAATTAGCATAGAATTTCAATACAAAAAGGCAAAAAATCCACTTTGTAGTTTAATTGTGAAAGCTACTTGAACTAAATGACTTCTGATAGATATATAATAAATAGAAGGATACATAAGGCTACATAAGTTTAATGCTATTCTTACTTCTTACTTTGAAAGGGCTGTCTACTTGCTCTAGTCATGCTTGACCCATGCTCAAATCAAAGTTTGATTTGAATTATGGCAGACAATCCAACAGACTAGAATCAAGATAAATAATAAAAGAAAAGAAAATGTAAAGCTTAAAAGGTATATATGTACGTATGTAGATATGTATAGATGGATGGATGGATGGATGGATGGATGGATGGATGGATGGATGGATGGATGGATGGATGGATGGATACACTACACATACAGTAATATATACGTTTTCAGTAAGGTTATTTTTAAAACTTTTTCTTGTCTTACATTTTTAAATATATAATCTTATATTGAAAAGACAGAAGAAAATTATCATAAGGCAAATTGAGTTATGCTGAACTATATGGGCTCAGGATCCTTTCACTTACAGCTACAATGTCTGATATTCCAATTTCTGGCCACCTAATAAGAGACTAAGGTAATGAATCTCCCTCCATCTCTAGAGGAATGGTCTTGAAGGACAGGATGGAGAGCCACTATCAAGGCAACTGTCAAATAAGAACTGGAGCCTGGACCAAGAAATATAACTTGAGAAAACATTTCAGTCATGCCCACATCAAATGAAGAATATGAGGGAGGGCTAAGCACAATCAGACTTGTAGGATTCTGTTACTATAAAATTAGTCCTGACCTAAATGTTATTGGTTTTTTAGTGAACATTTGGGGGTCTCTATAAATGAGGCAGTAGAACAACATATAAATACAGGTGATGCTTGTGTAATGATTGCTTGTTCAACAACCATTTGAAATTAAAATGGTGCAGAATGAGAGATACATTCCTTGAAATTCTGACTATCACAGCACCCCTGTGGTTATATTATCACAATTCTGAATGTTGGCAACTGGCCTGGATTTGTGATTATTGTGGCCTCCTAGATTTATATGATTGTGATTTGCAAACTTCCTTGCTGGCTTTCCACAAGCAAAATCAATGGGGAAACTAGAAGGAAGTTGGAAGTTGGGATCGTATTGTTGGGATCAGAATGAGGCTAGTATCTTGAATGGAGCTACCAGCCATGGGATTTTTAATCAATCTTGTCTTTATTTGTTGCAGGTGAAGAAATAAGAATAAAAGAATAGACTTCGCCTCATGAGAGACTACATCCTCCATACATGTGTACTCAACAAGGTAAGTATAAGAAGTGAGCACATGTGGCTCCTACACTGATTTATATAGTAGGTGCACTATGCTGCCACCTACTGTTGATAAGGTAACACTGCACACATATACACTGCCATCTAATGGCATATCTAGTGGCCATCTAGTGGTGGCAGAGACAAAGGCACAGATATTTCTGTGACAATCCCTTTCCTCTGCCACCTCCCAACCCCTACAATAACACATGTGTACAGAAAGTAAAAAGTGTACAGGTTGGGCAAAATGCATTACATTATTAGACATAGTTCCCCACATAGATAACTGTGTCTCTCACTAGGCAGTCGCTTGGTAAAAATCTCAGCTATCTGTTCTTCCATCTTTCGATGGATTACAACCACGAAACCCATCCTGGTTAGCTGTCTAACATTTTTATTTTTGATGTCGATATGCCTAGATCTAGGTCCCACAGATAGTGTTCTAGATATGCCAATCACTTTGGTGTTATCCTCCATCACCTGATGAGGTAGGGGAGGTGGCTCCCAGAAGGTGTAAATCAGAGCATCGAATCATTGCAGGTCATTAGCTGCATCAGAAAGGCAGGCATACTCTGATTCAGCAGATGAACAGGAGGTGAACTTCTGCTGCCCCACATGCCAATGAATGGGGGCACCATTGAGGACTATGAGGAAGCCAGACGTGCTCCTCTTGGTCTTCAGGTCTTGTCTGCATCAGCTCAAAAAGACAGGATGGGCCTATCCCTGGTGGTTGGCTCTAGCTGCCTTGAGTTCCCCTTGACTGGGGAAGAGAGACTGGGGAAGGGTATAAATAAAATAACAACAACAACAACAACAACAACAACAACAACAACAGAGTGGCACCAGAAGTACCACCCAGATACTGCAGGACCCTTTTTGCTGCCATCCAGTGAAAGACTTTGGGTGTCTCCACGTGTCTGGCTAGCAGGTTCAATGCTAGAGCTATATCAGGTCCGCTTCAGTTGCTAATTTAGAGCAGGGACCCAACCACTGACCTGTATAATGTGTTGTCTTCAAAGGACGCCTCGAGTTCCCCTGAAATGGGTGAAGAGAGGCGGGATATAAATCCAATAAATAAATAAATAAAGGCGGGGCTCGGTTTGTGGTGAGCCCCCAGAAGTCAGTTTGCATAGGGGTACTGACAGGTTTGGCATCAGTCATACTGCAGTTTTCTAGGAGCTCTTTTATTTTTTCTTGTTGGCTCAGTGCAAGCCCCTTCTCATTCCTGGAGATTTGGATTCCCAGATATTTACCTATCTGACAGAATGAATTTGGCCCCAAAGTCTGAGCAAACCTGATGCTGCTGCTCTGGCTTGGGCCTATGTAGAGAAGGTCTTCTACCAGAACCTTCTCAAACCCCTCCTGTGAGTGTTTTAAGAACACACATTCATCTGCAGAAGATGTTCTATAGCCCATCTGTTTTAGGGCTTTTGCCAGGCATTTGTACCACTGCTTTCCTGATTGTTTCAACCCACTAAGACTTTTCCTCAACAACCAGGTGAAGCCCTCTGAGTTCTCAAACCCAGGTGCATCTGTCAATAAACTGTCCTTCATGATCTGGAGGTCCCCATTCCTTCTCTCAACAACCCCATTAGCAGCTGGCATGTAAGGTGGGGTCATAAAGTGCTTGATCCCCATGTGACTAGTCCAGTTATGGAACTGTCCCGAGGTATACTCAGATCCACTGTCTGACTGTATCTGAGTAATGTGCAGTCCATGTTGTGCTTCCACAAGTGCATATAAAAACTGAAGATGTTCCAGTACCTCTGTCTTCTCGTGCATTGTGAAAATGTGGCCATATCTTGAGAGGTCATCCACAACTGTTAGGAAGTACTTCTTGTAGCCCAAGGATTCTGGCAATGGCCCAACGACATCTGCGTGTATTAGCTGGTATGGGCGGTCAGTTGTTCTTGTGGAATGTTGAGGTGTGGGAACCACAATGGATTTGGCCTGTTTACAAATGGCACAATCTAGGTACACATTGCAATCCCTAACTAATGGCCTTAAAGCTTGCATGGCACAAGCACCTATGGAGAATATGAGCACACTTACTATGAAGAGGTTTACCTATACTTGCCTGAGCCCTTCTGCTCTCTACCTGTTGACTATCCTTGGGTACCTTTCTCACTGGCTGCACACTAGGTTCAGCTCCCACCCTCACAGACAGATTACTTTGGTTGACCCTTGATCCCTTCTTCCTCTTTGCCTTTCTGGGGTCCCCTCACTGAGGACCCCTCACTGGGGTCACTATCTCTCTGCACTCAGCGGCAATAGCCTTGTCATCGTTGAGGGCTTCCACGGGTACAACATACTCAATCTCGTCTGTCTCCTCATTCAACATTCCAATGAGATTGTTCAGGTTAGTATTTTCCTTATCATTTTTAACATTATCATTCATGACAATTACACTTTTCCTGTTAGTATTATTTGCATTGTTCACATTCACAGTTTCATTATTTTTCTTTTCAGTACATTTACTCTCTTTCTTTTCCTTTTGCTGCTTGGGAACAGCAACCACCTGGGGGTTTCCTTAACTTAAGGCACAGCCATGCCTCTTACTACACTTGCATAGGATGCTTTTGTAGTGGTCCCAGTTCCAGAGCTGCTGGCACAATTGCTTTCAGTTGTAGATACTGGTCTACTGGGCACCACTGGGGCAATGGGAGTAGCTGGGGTTGCAAGAGCCTTAGCTTTTTGCTGGGGACCTTGCTGTTTCTGGGCTTCCTGAGCTCTCTGGGTGACAGCCCCTTGAGACTTTGGTCACCTGGGAATCAGATAAGGCAGATTGTCATTTCTCCTCATCTTCCCTACTACATTCTCTGCTCTAGATATATTAATATCCATAATAACTAAAGGTTACACCCATACTTTTGTTGTTGCAAAGTTTCATGACACTCATGAGGTTGTTTGGGATGGTTGGCACATGTAACATGTCCATGAGGTCCCTGATCCTGTGCACCTCCACTGCCCCAATCCCTATGACTCTGGCTGCCTGCCCATTCGCCATCCTCACAGCAGAATCTACTGATAAATAGTGTTTGAAGTCCTGCTTAGGGGCAATATGTGCTCCTGTCCCACTATCAACTAACCATATCCCATATTCTAATGGCTGCTGAATACCAATACTAAATATAGCATTGGTCTCATTTATTTATTTATTTTATTTATTTACTTAGATTTATACCCCGCCTCATTTCCCTGGGGTACATACTCAAGGGGAACTCAAGGCGGCTAACAACAATAAAAAATACAATAGTATACAATTTAAAAAACATTTTCTAAGACAATCTCACAGCAACATTCATCCAAGGGGAAGGGTACATTATTTCCAGGCCTTCCGCCAGAGCCAGGTCTTGACAGCTTTATGGAAGGCCCTTAAGGTAGGGGTGGTCCTGACCTCATCTGGAAGTTGGTTCCAGAGAGTCGGCACCACCACAGAGAAGGCTTTAGCAACAGACCAACTCTGTGAGACCTCACTGGGCGCTGGGAGGCATACGGTAGCAGAAAGCGGTCTCAAAGGTAGCCCACTCCTAAGCCATGTAGGGCTTTATAAGTTGTTACTAATACCTTGAATTGCACCTGGAAGACCACTGGCAACCAATGCAGCTCGCAGAGGATCAGTGTTATATGGGTGCACCAGGGTACACCCTTGGTCACTTGTGTGACCGCATTCTGTACCAGTTGAAGTATCTGAGTGCTCTTCATGGGCAGCCCCATGTAGAGCACATTACAGTCGTCTAAACGTGAGGTGACGAGGGCATGAGTAACCGTGAGAAGAGCCTCCCGGTCCAGCAGGAAAGAGCACAACTGGTGCAGCAAGCGAATCTGTGCATATGGGATATATTGGACTCTTTCAATTATCTCAGGCATAATAGGAACATTTACATTATTATTGACATTCCCAAAATTCCTTCTGCCTCATTTATGCCCCCTTCTGCCACCTCTCTCTTGCCCCCTGCGAAAAGAAAAGTTATGGTTATTGGCAGTTGCATTTTGATTTTGCAGTTGTGGGCAATTGGCTTTAAAGTGGTTATTTGAGCCACACTGGTAACAACCTTGAACTGCATTGGCAGGCTCAAAATGTCTCTCTCCACCTCCTCTTGTAATGAATGGTGCCTGCACTAGTGATGATGCTGTGGTGCCTGTGTTGTTTGGTCCAATTCATTTGGCTGGTTGGATCATCCTTCTTGTCTTCAGAATTCCTCCACCATGCAACCAGAGAGGTAATCCACATCATATTTGTTAAAGTCACTTTCAGTTGTAATGATAAAAGTGTTTCAGTCAGAATTAACACCTGTCACAGAATTTAACATAATACTCACAAAACCGTGTGTAGGAATATTCTTCCCCTTCTGTATCAGCTCAGCCCTCTATGCTTTGATCATTGCTAAGTGCTTCCCCATGTCCACACCAGACCTTAGCCTGATGTTGTGGAAGTTGCAAGACAACCTACATGTAGTCCCCAAGTTTTCACTCTGGAACATACTCTCAATTTTGCCCCAGGCTTCATGAATCTTGAGTCCATCTTTGAGACTTGCATATGGAGTTGAATCAATAGCACATAAGAAAACAGAGAAAACTCTTCTATGATTGGCATTCATCACAGGAATCCAGGGCAAAGGAGGTAGCTCATCAACAAAAACAAGCAATTTTCCCTCATTAGAATAACTTGAAACTTTTTCCACCACTCATTATAATTAGTGCCACCTACCTGTAATTTTTTAAAACCATGGGGAAGAAGAATGGGGCTTCTAAGTATTTTTAACAATTTTGTCTCTTTTGACTGTGCTGCCTTCACTGACAATCAGTTGTTTTTGACAGGTAGGTGTCTTCTGTGCAGACTCGGCTTTCTGAGCCAGCTGTGCTTGTGCAGGCTTCATTTTGGCTTGGACTTTGGCTGGATAAGACCTCTCCCTGGTTTCTCCCTGAGGGCAGACCTCCTTGTCACTTGAGCAAATTGGTTTTGGCTGAGGCTTGCCCTTAAGGGCCCAAGAGGTTGAAGAAGTCACCAGGATGGCGGACTCACCCATCTGCTGGCCGATGTCATCAGATTGCACCTCAGGTAAGAAGCCCTCATCACTTTCGACCTCATCGGAAGTCAAGGAATCACCGCCATCACTGGAGCGGGTGTTGTTGGAGGCCAGTAAGTCTTTCTGAGGGCCTTTGGTGGTGGGTACCTTGTCCCCACCATGGGCTATGCACTGCTCCACTGTCTGGTCTCCCTTCTGGTTCCTTGTGCTTGCAGCCTTGGGTTGCTTCATCATGATGAGGACCACCTGAAGCCCCTCGAGGACCGCTTTGATAGCATGTCTCAGGTCATTGGTTTCTATGTTGGGTTGTTGCTCTCTGGTGGCCAATGGAGAGTTGTCATGGCTGGTGTTTGGTTTTTGTTTTTGAGAGGCCCATGTAGCTTTGGGCCAGGTCTCCACTTCAGGCACTGGGCTAGATTGGGAAATTATGAAACTTTCAAGGAGAGCTTTGGCCTCAACCTTGCTCATGAGTCCAACCTGAATCTGGGTAGCCTTAGTGAGTGATGCCGGTCCCTGATCCCCTTCATGGTTGCTGCTACAATCCTCCAGTACTGCCTCTTCCATCTGGGATTCCCTTTCTCCGTCTGAAGGGACAGGGGATACTGACTCTGCTGCAACCTCCATCATCAACCTGCTCCTGGTCCTGATGGGCAAGCTGCGGGTCCAGATGTCCTGCTGGGACTTCTCAGGACCTGTAGGCATCTGGATTCACAGGCATGGTAGTTAGATCCAAAACCAGCGACTGTTACCACTTGTCAGGATCACGATGAGGATAGGACCTTGAATGAAGCTACCAGCCATGGGATTCTTAATCAATCCTGTCTTTATTTGTTGCAGGTGAAGAAATAAGAATAAAAGAAGAATGGACGTCGCCTCACGAGAGACTACATCCTCCATACATGTGTACTCAACAAAGTAAGTACAAGAAGTGAGCACATGTGGCTTGTGCGCTGATTTATATAGTAGGTGCACTATGCTGCCACCTACTGGTGCTAAGATAACACTACAAACATATACACTGCCATCGAGTGGCACAACTGGGGGCAGAGCCAAAGGCACAGATATTTCTGTGACACATGAGGTTCTTGCTTAAAAACCTGTGCAGTGCTCACTTAACAATGGTAACTGAAGTCTTCTACAATGGCTATTAGTAAGCCACATGGTCAAATAACATCACATTTTATAACTGCATCACTTAACAATGCTAATTCAGATCTCAACTGCTATCATTAAGTAAAGACTACCTATACAATGTATAGTATAATGGAAGAAAGACTAACTTTTAAGAAATAAAATCTAAAGTTAATTTAGAAAATAATTTTAGAAAACAAAATTCTACCTACATTGGATATTAAAATCTACACATCTGTTTATATTTATTTTTGTGTTGGAAGCACCAAGGTGCTTCTTATTTGAAAGAATTAGCCAGTGACATCACTGTTGGCCAAGTGATACTCACTTGGAAGCTCTTTTCATGCCAACCAAAGTGGTACCTATCTATCTACTTGTAATTCTACTCATTCAAACTGCTTGGTCAGCAGGAACTGGAGCAATTGGTGGGAGCTCACCATGTCATGCAGGAGTACTCAGGTCTCCTCATGACTCACCATGCTGCCATATATCCCAGTTAAAATGCCAAGCTCTGAAGATATAAAAATATCACACCAAGATAAATCACTTCAAATTTTTCATACCTTTGCTATAATAATTTAATTTAATTTAATTTATTAAATTTGTCAGCTGCCCAATCCTATGGGACATGGGCCTCTCACAACATGAATAAAAACAATATGTGTAAAACAATTAAAACAATTTAAAAACACATTAAAATTACTAAAATCTTTTTGGTGGGTGAATTTGAATCGGCCCGATTAAAGAGCCAGTTCTTTAGTGCCTGCCGGAAGGTTTGTAGGTCTAGGACACTCCAGAGCTCCAGTGGAAGATCATTCCAGAGGGCTGGGCCCGCTGTGGAGAAGGTCCTCTGCTGTGGAGTCATCAGGCGACACTGTCTGGCCGATTGTATTCAGAGGAGGCCAAGTCTATGTCACCTTACAGGGTGCTGGGAGGCAAACATTGGCAGAAGGTGGTCTCAGAGCTAACCTGGCCCAAGCCATGTAGGGCTTTAAAGTTAATGACCAGCACCTTGAATTGAACCCGGAAGCCTACTGGGAGCCAGTGCAAGTCGTGCAAGAGTGGTGTGGCATGGGTGTATTGGTTCGACTTCTGCCTTCCTACCAACACTATCTGTACATGGTTTAAGAGGTAGGAGGAGAACCACCAAAGCATGGTGCCTCCCATTCCCAACCCCCTGAGCTGCTACAGAAGGATACCATGGTTGATGGTATTGAACGCTGCTGAGAGGTCAAGTAGCACCAGAATAGAGGAGTGACCACTATCCCAGACTCACCAGAGATCATTGATCAACGTGGCCATCTCAGTGCTTTGCCCAGGCCTGAAACCAGACTGAAACCAGGCCTGAAACCAGACTGAAAGGGGTACAGATAATCCACTTATTCCAAGGATTCATGGAGCTGTAGCTCCACCACATTTTAATATATAAACTGTACCATTTAGTATACTGTTTTTCATTTGAACTGATGCTGAAATGTTTTTTTTTGGGGGGGGGGTGTAAAAATAAACATGTCTAATAATGTGGTTGTATAAATGTGCATACTGTTAAACTAATATTTTGTTGAAGCACCTTTTGATTTCATGGCAGCATCTAGTCATTTACAGTTAGAACCTATCAGCATAGCACATCTTATCTTGGAATTTATACCCTATCTTCCTTGCCAAAGCAGACAAAATCTGTCATATTGCAAGGGCATCTCTTGTGCATTGATCTCTTCAGGTCAGCCCAGAGATTTTTAATTAGATTCCTATCTGCAATCTGTCTGTGCCATTTCAAACCTTTATTCTTCTTCTGATGAATCCATTCTTTTGCTGATTTGGAGGTATGCCTTGGGTCATAGATATACCGAAAAATGAAAATCCTCTTCAACTTCAGCACTTTAGCAGAAGCCTAAAGTCTTTGTGACTGATATTTGGAATTTCATCATTCCCTCTACCTTGACTAAAGTCCCAGTTCCATCTGAAGAAAAGCAGTCCCAAAGGATAATGCTTCCACCACCATGCTTCTCTATGGGTATGTTGTACCTTTGGTGATGCACAGTGTTATTTTTGTGCTTTTGCTTAAAATTCTATTTGGAATTTTATGGCCAAAACTTTTGTCAGACCTCATTTATGTTTACTGCAAAATGTAGCCAGGCTTGGATGTTTTTTTCTTCCCACCCGCCTTCCATCCTCCCACCCTAACCCACAATGCAGAAATATGAAGAATATGGGAGATTGTTGTCATATATAGGACACAACAATCAGTACTTGCCAGAAATTTCTGCAGCTCCTATAATGCTATTGTAGGCCTCTTGGCAGCCTCTTCAACCAGTTTTCCTCTGTTTTTTTTTTTTTCATTAATTTTGGAGGGACATCTAACTCTTGGTAATGTCACTGTTGTGCCATATTGTCCCCACATCTTCTATGATATATTCAAAAGTGCAGGTTATTTTGTGCACTTCTGACTGATACCTTCCTACAATGAGATCCCTTTTTATGCTCTTCACAGATCTTAGCTTCTCCTATAAGAGGCAACTGAGTAAAAGTTGGAAGAATCCTACTAGAAGAGCTGTACTTTATACATTCTATATTAGAGACATCTGAATTGATGCAGGTGTGTATTGACTATTAGTTTCCATCAATTTGAATGGGATTGGTTAGTTCTGACCACAGACATGTGTAAATTTACAGTAAGGTATGCACATTTATTACACCAATTTATAGTATATGTTTATTGCATATCTTTATTGTTATTTTCCACTGTAAAAGATTTCAGTTTATTTATCAATTGTACAGCTTTCAAACTTAATGCCAACATCCCTAGAGAATATTGTTTGTTACAGTTTACCGACAGATGTTGCAAATATTGATATGATGGGCTCTTCACTACTCTAATTACAGACTTACCTCCCACCAAACCTGATTGTGGAACTGTTTTCTTCCTTCTTTCACTACTGTTTTTTTCCTGGATTTGGATAAATACAAAGATTGCAAAGCATGTGCCACAACATGGACTGCATTATAAATATTGTAACTCTGTCCACTCATACGTGTTTCAAACACAGATGTGGGAAGGGTCTCCAGCCTCTCCTGTCCAGTACATGTCTTCTCAGACTCCTCCATGTTTGTGTTTTCAAAGAAACAATCAAATGCCTGTTCCCAAAAATCTTTCCGAAAATGATCATGTTGGTTGTTGTTTGGACTTAAATTCTGAAGAAATTCCTGGAAATCAGGGACCACCTTTGTATGAACTGCAAAGGATAAAGCACCATGTAGGAAATTAATAGGACATGATTTATGAACAGACATTGAAGTGTAATCTGTCTGAGCTGTTATAAGCCAGATCTTATTCTTCCTTGGTATATCGTCCACTTCTGAAAACTGGAGGAAAGTTCTCAGAACTGATATGGACTGAATTTCACCATATAAGATTATCACGTTTGCTGTGCTGTTCATGAGAACATGGTACATATGTAATCCTTCATCCATGGTATCTCTAAAATCACTGTAAAAAGCTGCATTTGGTAACTCTGCTATGAATTCAGTGCAAATGCCATGCTCAGAGAATGTGGGGATCACCTCCTGGATAATTTTTTCTCCTTTCTCTTTTACTACAAGAATTCCAATCCAGATCCATTTAAAATGCAGCAATAGCTGCAAGAGGCCCTTATTGTGGTGGGATTCATCTGGAAACATTTGTTGGAAGAAAATTGATTGAGTCTCTTTATCCATGAATGGAGCAGAGCCATAGGTCAACTACAGAAAGATAAACATATGCAATTCCAAAGGTCTATGTGACCCTCTGAAAACGTGAATATTCATTTCAGTGTTTGACTGCCCTTGAGTTTATATAATGAAATACTAGTTATCATTATTTTGAAATATCATCCATGATGTTACTCCTAAGGTATCAGTAAATACCTTTCACTTGAACTAGTCTCATTGTGAATATTTCAGATTTGAACCTTAGTTCAATGTCTTGAATTGGGGAACAATTTGCTATGCCAAATATCTCCACCGTCTGATCAGTGTTACAATTATTCATGTTGCTATGTGATCATACCAAGCAAAAAATAAGAACTAGTGATTTGAAAGATCTCTCCGTTCAGATGTCTGGGGAGTTATGGCAGAATGATAATGTATATCTTCAGTACATCTTACCTGAGGAACTTTGTAGATGCACAATAAAGTTGCCATGTGAAGAGCGATGTCAGGTCCCCCAATGACTGCAGCCAAAGTTTTTGGGACCCCACACTTGTAGTTAGGAATGAATTTTTCCTGAGTGAAAGGCAGCAACATTGAGGCAAAGTAAGTCCAGCCTGGACTAAAATGGCTATTAAAAATGTGGAAGCCCAGAGTGACATTAGGTAGAATCTGAGGATTTTCATTAATCTCTTTTACAGTAAACACTAAGGCCAGAATATGCTGGTAATTCTGAAAAAATATTCTGTAAAATCAAAAAATCAAAATTAAAAATGCATAAGAGTTGTTTGCTTATTATGACACTTGTAATCTTTCAGTATAACACATTTGTGGAATGTGTTTCAGTAAAGTATTATTATTATTCATCTAAGATCCTGGAAAATGACAAGCAAAATACTAGCACATATATATCCTTCCAGGAACTGGAGTTATTTTTAATAGAAAGCAAACACTGGCTTGAAATTGGAAACATTATTTCTTAATATATGAGAAAGTCCCTGTATCCAACCTCAGTTTTTAAATGTCGATGAAATTGCTAAATTGATGTACCAGAAATATCAAATGAGAAAATTATCATGGGAAATATGTGCTGCCCTCCCCCCCCGGCAAAAAAACCCATAACATAATGGTAGTTATATGGGAATCCTGGTGACACAGTGGTTGAAATGCAATTTTGTAGACTAACTCTGCCCACTGCCAAGAATTTGATCCTGACCAGCTCAAGGTTGATTCATCCTTCCATCCTTTCAAGGTAAGTAAAATGAGGACCATATTTGATTTGGCAAATATGATGGTGTTGTAAACTGCTCAGGGAATGCTGTATATAAATCTAAGTGCTATTACCCTTACTGTCTTCATAAATTAAGTCATACATCTCTCTAAATTTATATATATTTAGATTGTTCTTTTTATATACATATAGATTTGGAACTTTTTTAACTTTACATGGAAACTGAATATAGCTATAACTTCATAAATCTAGCCTTTTTGTTTAAGATTCTTCTTTTTTAAATTTTTGTCATTAAAGAAAAAAACTTCAAGCATCATGTGATTTAACAGAAATATCCAGAACTTGACAGTGAAATGATGTTGTACTTACATAAGTCCATCATGAAACCCATGAGAAGGATGTTGACTGAAATCAATGGGTTTAGAAAATGTAAAGAATACAGAAAGAATACCAGCGATGTTAATCTCTCCAAGTTGATGATATGTGTGATGAATAGGAGGAAGCTCATGAAAATCACACTGAACACCAGGATCCTTGCACATCACTTGTGGCATTACTGTTGAGAGTAACTGCATGAATGCTAACATCTTCCATGAGTGTCTTCTTTTTGTGTACAAATGTCTCTGTCTGCAACAAGATCTTTGAAGTAGATTAGTCTGAACTGTCTTCTTGAGACATTTTTCAAAGAAAAATAGAGAGTAT